>APFE031563224.1:1786-30495 GCA_000404065.3 Pinus taeda
CTTGGATAGATTCGCAAAAACGAAATCATTTCAAGAATTTGAGAATCAGATTCCACATCTTGAAGGGGGGATTTCTATACTAGATCAACATGTGGAATCTTCTTCTGAAGAATACTCTCCCCCGACTGAAACTCCAACAACGGATGATGCTTTAAGTGATGTAATTGATAGAATGGGAGACTCAATCTTGATTCACTCCCAACTCAATCAACAGAGCAGCCTGGACCATCTCAGAAAGGTCCCCCAAAGTGGCTGACAAAGACACTTGAAAGTGTTCATCCTGATGAAATTGGAAAAACAGGAACCAGAAATGCAAATTGACAAAATGGAGGTGATGTAGATGACTCTAATTCACCTATTGATATGGATGTTTCTTATGATTGTGAATTGAACTTGTCTACAGATTTTGAAACAACTTCCTTTAAAGAAGCTGCTTCTCATGATGCATGGAAAGAAGCAATGCAAAAGGAGTATGATGCCCTCATAAAGAACGACACTTGGAAGCTGGTTGATCCTCCATTTTGAACCAAACCAATTGGCTGCAAGTGGGTCTACAAAAACAAGTACAAAGCTGATGGCTCACTTGACAAGCACAAAGCTAGGCTTGTGGCAAAAGGTTTTGCACAGAAGGAAGGGGTCGATTATGAGGAAACTTTTGCTCCCACAGCAAAATGGGCCACCATCCGGACACTCTTTGCACTGGCAGCTCAGAACGGTTGGAAAGTCCATCAAATGGATGTAAAAACTGCCTTCTTGAATGGAGATCTAAAAGAAAATGTTTTTATGTCCCAGCCTGAAGGATTTGCTGGGAAAGGACATGAACATAAAGTATGCAAACTTGTGAAGTCCTTGTATGGCCTCAAACAAGCACCACGAGCCTGGTATGAAAAGCTAACTGAGCATCTTCTGAAACTCAACTTCAATCATTTTGATCTTGATGATGCAACTTTATTTGTCAAGAAAGTTGGAAAAACAGTTGTATATCTTGGGGTATATGTAGATGATCTTTTAATGACAGGGAACAATGAAAGTTATATTGCATCCATAAAAGAATTAGGAAAAAGTTTTGAAATGACTGATTTGTGCTATGTTCATTACTATCTTGGCATTGAAGTAACCCAACATCCAAAATCCATATTTCTTTCTCAAAAGAAATACATTGGAGATTTGTTAAATAGATTTGGCATGACAGAGTGCAATCCTCTTTCTACTCCAATGGAACAAAACTTTAAGCTCACATCTATTGAAGGAAAGGAATTTGAGGATGCAACAAAGTACAGACAACTTATAGGAAGTCTCATCTATCTCACTACTACTAGACCAGACATTTCAGTTGTTGTTGGAATCCTCTCCAGGTTTATGCAAAAGCCTTGTGAGGGACATTGGTCTGCTGCAAAAAGAGTTCTAAGGTACTTGAAGGGAACTCAAGACCTTGGAATCAAGTATACACAGGTGGACGACTTCAGCTTGATTGGATACTATGATTCAGACTTCGATGGAGACAAAGAAACTGGAGTATCTACTTCAGGATATGCTATGAGTCTTGGATCAGGAGCTGTCTCTTGGAGATCACGCAAACAATCAGTTCCAGCAGATTCCACAACAGAAGAAGAATACGTGGCAGCAGCTGAAGAAATGAAAGAAATTGTGTGGCTCAGGAAAATTCTTGAAGATTTGCAGGTAAAACAAGTACGATCAACTCCACTCATGATTGACAACACCTCTTCAATAAAGTTGGCCAAGAACCCAAAGTTCCATGATCGTAGAAAGCACATCAATACTAAATATCATCTGATTTGACATCATGTTGAGGCCAAAACAATCCATCTCCATCATTGTTCCACAAATGAGCAAATTGCAGACATCTTCACCAAAGCACTTGGACGAGAAAAGATTGAAAGATTCAGAATGATGCTTGGACTCACCAACATCCGTTCAAATTAAGGGGGGGAATGTTGACACCTAATCCTCAGCGATTGGGAGAATTTGAATGTGAACAACCATCAAGAAGATGAACTGAACGATCACATTCATGTATATAATAGATAGCTACCTAATGGAATATATAAATCAGTTTTTCTGGAGTTACTCCTGGCCTGACAAAGCAGATGAAAACATGAAAAGGGAAGCTCATTCAGACTAATGAAACACCGACTTTGCCAACAACACGCCAAGAAACGTAATCCATTCTGGAAAAGAAACATTTAGACAATAAAACAAAAACTTTTCACACTTGTGTAATAGAAGTTGAAGTCGTAAAAGGACTGAAAACGAAATGCAAGTAAGTACACCTACAACCTGACTTACTGAATTCACAAATAGTTGAATGGACTACTAACTAGATGCCCTAGTTTCACTAACCACCCAATGACTCAAGAAATCAAGCAAAAACATGATAAGTCAACAAGAAAACAAAACCAAATGAAAAGAAGCTTTCTAGTCAGAAATAAAATGGTCCAAAATGCTTATGGCATCAAAATCATAACAGCAAAACACACTGGCCAAGATTGGGGTAAAACCCTAACCTTCACTTTCAGGTATCAACACAACCGCCTAACTGAAAACAAGCACCAGAGGCTGGTCGACACCACTATTCCTCAGCATATCGCACTGATTGGCTTGACTGTCAGTGGATTAAGAGCGTTGATCAAGAAAGATAAGAAATATATAAAAACATTTGAAACAGAGACCAGATCTGCTACTATGAACTTTAAACTCGAGCCAGTAAGCAGAAGAAAAGAAATAAAACCAAAAGGAAAAAGTGGAACTAGAAAAGTTCTCATGAAATCATGAAATCCAAGACAAACAAAAGATGGGCTATCCCTAGTGGAGCCGCCAATTTGTGGTGAAGTAAATTTATAAGTGCAGGCACAAGCAAATTCCTCTAGCCCAATAATGGGCCTATCCACAACAGGTACATTCTATGGAATATTTCCTTAGGTTAGAACCAATCAAGAGGGCCTACCTCTTGGTACACTTATCCTGTTTGATGATGTCCTTGCTTGCTCGCTTTAGCTATCTCTCGCTTCCTTCTTCAAACACCTAAAACAAGTAAACAACAACTGTGACAATAGATAAACTGTAATTCAAACTACTTAACAAGTAAAGAAACATTAAACCATGATTGTATGAGATGAAAAAACATGTAGGAAATTAATCGATAGTTGCATATATATTGATATCAAAGAGAGATTACAACCATTTTCTTGACGTCACAGTTCTCCTCTGACAAGACTAGGTTCCCATACACTTCTGCTAACATTCCATGATGGCTTCAATCAACAATAGTTTTAAGTCTCTCCCCTTTAGGCTTCACTTCAAACCAAAATACACTTCTCCCTCACACAACTAGATAGCTACAAACATGAATAGCTTGTTGTTTACTCTAAACCAAAATAGCACTAGCACACTAACATCAACACTACCACACTAACACTAGCTTATGCTTGGGAAAAATGGAAGTTTTTATAGCATGAATGGATGGGAGATGGTTCCTCTTCTCATGGGAGAAGGTCCCTTCTCTTGAAGTAGTTCCATCCTTATAGGGGAAAGGAGCCCAAACTAACATCCTCGACCCCATCCGACCAAACCATTTACCAAACTTCCATTATGAAGCTTCTAGAGCTGGAAGTTTCAGCTCTTAATTTAAAAAACTTTCCATAACAGGACCAACGGGACTGGAACACAGCTCAGTCGCTCTGGTCGGCGCTCAAGATAGTGCTAATCTCTTCACATCAGCGCAGGGGAGACAAAGGTCATTAGCGCCAATCTTGTAAACTGGGCAAAACATAAGTTTCAGGGGAAATGGTGCAAAAGGGAATTGATCAGCTCATGAAGAAGGACATGATGGGAGTTTCTTCATGAAGACAAAGCATGTGGGGTTCACTGTAGAGGTCCTCCTGAATCAAGAAAGGGGGAATACAGGGATAGTGATAAAATGTTGTGTAACAATGGCTTAACATCTAAAAATACCTTAACAACACATTGTATCACTGTGTATCCAAAGCCTTGTAAACAAAAATATATATAATTTAAATAAATGTAATGTATATTTTAATTTATTTGGAATTTCTCTCATTACAATTATTTATGTTTAAATAATTTCATAATAATTTACTTTGAAGTTAATAATCCTAATATTTAAAATAAATATATATTCTTTTTGAATTAATATAACAAATATATTATTTATTAAATATTATTTTAATTATTTAATATAATTAAATTTATATATTAATCAACACTGTCAAAAAATTATCAATTAAAAAAAAATTATTATTTAATTTTAATTTTAATAAAAGAATCTATTTTTAATAGACTAATTGATTTCACAAAATTCAAAAAAGAAGAAGAGTGAATTCATACATTGTAATGTTGATTTCATACTCTATAATAGAAAATCTTAAATTTGTATATAGAAAAAGAAAATGCCATTAGTGGACCGTGAATTTCCAACCTACCAGTTTTAGTAGTGGAATGTTTATAGGATATAAAGTGAAACATTTATGAGTTTTGAGATAACTCATATTTAATAAGGTTAATTTTTTTCATAAATATATTTAATTTATGAATATGATTCTGTTTTAATGTAATGTTTGTTAGTGGTATAAAGTGTTTATTTAAGATATAACTATAATTTAAATTTGCGCCAATTTTGATACTTTTTCTTCTTTATTTTAAAAATAAAATCTAACTTTTTCTTAAGTGCATTATGATATTGTAGTGCGATCATTTCTCAATGTCTTATTTTTTGGAATTAATAGTATTTCTTCTTAGTTTTAATATTTCGTTTTTTTTTAATGAAGTAAGTGTTCTCAATTGTGAAACAAGATGAAGAAAATGAATAGAAAAATTATTTAGACGTTATCTATTTTGGGTACACAATTTACCGTTTCTACCTATGAGGTAGATAGTCATAATATCATGACCAATGTTATTGTCAAATTTTAGATAGATATCTCAAACATTGTCCATTAGATGTGATATGGGAATGCCTTCATCTAGCTATGATGACTCATACAACTTGTGTTGGAAGACATTAATTATTAAACGAATAGCAAATTACTGTGGAAGATCCAATTTGAAGGAATTTTCATGAAGTTGCAAAATTTGATGGTGACCATAATGAAAGATAAAGGTTATATCATTGATCCCCTTGAAATCACTATTTTTTTGGATACCTTCCTATTTTAGTCATTCCCTAAACTAAAATAGTAAAGTAAAATTCGAATTTGATCTTAGCAACTGTTTCTAAAATAATTAATTAATTCACCATGAGTTAATTAGTTGTAGAAAATCAAACATGAAGTCTATGTGGGGACATGCAATAGTCTTTCCATTAATTGAGGAATTTATCCATTAGTTAAAGAGATAACGATGAGTTGTAATATTGACTTGTAATTAGTTGGCTCAGTTAACTGAGTCAAGTACAATTAGATTAATTCAAACAGTTTGTTGAATTAATTGTGACTTCATTTAGTTAATTCATGCATGCATGTAACTGCTGCACTTCAGATAACTGAATATTCTTTCATAAATAACTCATGCATGTCAGTTCAGACAGAGACCCAGTTGAGATCAGATGGAGGGACAATGTACTATCAGTTGCTAGAATATTCCATTGTGAATATTCTTTGCATGGAGAAGGAATTCTTTCCTTGAGGATTGCGTAGTTACTTCATGTTTTGTGAGTGTGATGAGGCCAATTCACACATGTGGCATCACTCGACCCCAAGAAAAATTGTGCAAGGAAATAGGAGGCTTGGAGGGCTTGAGGGGGACATATATAGTGTCTATTCAGTCTGTGAGTTGTATTCTTTGATTGCAGAGGGAGCGGGATAGCTTGAGAGCTAATTCATTTTGTAACTTGAACAAGATTTCCACTTGTATGATAATACAGAGATTGGGGTTTTTGGCTGAGGCTTTCCCTAGGTTATTTCTTCTGTGTAATGTGTGATTGATTTCTCATTCTCAGTTATATGTGTTCTCATTGATCTTGCTCAATTCGATTAAGCTTCCGTAAAGTTTTTTGTAGAATTAGATCTTGTATTTTTCTTTAGTCTATTGCATAATCTATTGATTTACAGTGGGAATTTCTGCATGGTATTAGAGCAAAGGTGATCAAGGCGAAGAACAATATACAGGAAGGAGAAGTTCGAAGTTTGTGGTTCCTGAATATAGAAACTGAGTTCTTATCACATGTCAATTTCACCAATGGCATTCAGCAGTTTAAGACTCGAATATGCCCTTGATGACGGCTCGAATTTATAGCCTGGAAGGATCACATGGAAGTAGTATTAGAGGATAACGGTCTAAATGACTTCATTGATTAAGAAGTCCCCAAGCTGACTGATGCTACTCAATTGGCAGAATGGAAGAAATGTGTGGCTAGAGCAAGGAGAATCCTCATGGAGGGAGTTCGAGACCACATTGTCCCGAGCCTCCATGGGAAGGAGACACCATTTTTGATGTGGAAAACATTGAGAGATCTATATCAGAATAGTAGCGATCAGAGGAAGCTGGTGCTGAAACACAAGCTTCATAAGATCAAGTGTGAAAAGGGCGACATGATCTCTACATATCTGAACAAGCTCACCACCTACAAGGATGAGCTTGGAAGTGTAGGGATCATGATCGTTGATGATGACATGGTGAGTCTTGCACTCCTCAGTCTTCCTAAGAGTTGGCATAGCTACCAAGACTCGGTTAGTGGAAGAGAAAAACTACCAGATTGGGAACGACTTTAGTCGAATCTGATGCAGGAGGAAATAAGAAGAAGCACCAGAGATGGATCCTCATCGAAGCAAGATGATGAGGAAAGTCTAGCCTTAGCAAGTAAGGTAAGGAAAGGGAAAGGGAAGGTGTCCCATCCCAAATCCAATTCTTCCCATAGTGGGAAGAAGATTGACAAATCGAAAGTGTGATGCTTTCATTGTCATGAAGTGGGCCATTATGCTATGAATTGTCCATAAAAGAAATCCAAGAAGGGTTCCTCAAAGGGATCTAATGGTGAGGCACCGGCGTCATAGTTTGAGATGGATTTCTTGCTTATTGCATGAATGGTTTCATCCATGGTGGGATGTGTGTGGTACCTAGACAGTGGAGCTTCATTCCACATGTCAGGTGACAAGAATCTTTTCATTACCTTGGAGGAGAAGGATCTCTAGATGCGGATCAAGATGGGAGATGATGGAAAGTACCATGTTTTAGGTGAAGGTATGGCTATGTTTCAGAGGGAGCATGGAGCTCCCCTCACCCTGACTTATGTAAAGCACGTGCTAGCTCTGAAGAAGAACCTTGTGTTTGTTGCTATGCTAGAAGATAAAGGCTATGGTGTAGTCTTTAGTAAAGGAAAGGTATTCCTGAGGCATATCGGTATTGGACAGAAAAAGTGAATAGGGATTCGAGTAAAGAATCTCTACAAGCTGGAGGTAGATGACTGTGCTACTTTGAGTTCCAAAGTTGAGATGTTGCGGAGCCAAGATGTTGGTGAGCTATGGCATAGAAGACTAGGCCACTTGCACCATGGAGCCCTAATGATCATGCAGCAAATTTCTACTGGATTACCCAAGGGAAAACTTGAGTAAAAGAATACATGCAAAGGTTGTACCTTGGGTAAGTATGTTAAATCTTCCTTTCCAGATCGAGACAGTAGAGCTAGAGCAATCTTAGAGCGAGTTCACTCAGATTTTTGTGGACCTTTCTCTACAGCCTCCACTGCTAAACAAAGGTACTATGTTATTTTTATTGATAACTTTTCTTGTAGATGCCAGATCTATTTTATGTAAAAGAAGGATCAGACCTTCTTAAGGCTTTGTGAGTTTAAATCCTTGGCAGAGAAAGAATCTGGAAAGAAAATAAAAGCCTTGCGTAGAGACAATGGTGGAGAGTATGTCTCCCAATAGTTTAAAGACTTCTGCGTTGTAGAAGGAATTAAATAGGAATTGACGACACCCCATAAACCACAGCAGAATGGGGTGGCTGAAAGGAAGAACAGATTGATTGTGGGAGTAGCTCGAGTGGTGTTGCTTGACCAAAGCCTACCACTATATTTGTGGGCTGAGGCATGCAATACAACATTATACTTACAGAACAAAAGCCCACATTGTATACTGGGGATGAAGACACCTATGGAGGCCTTTTCTGAGAAGCGACCTGATGTAAGTCACTTCCAAATATTTGGATCATCAGTTTACTGTCATGTGACCAAAGATGCCAGGAAGAAGCTAGACCCAATATCTGAGTTGGGAATACTTGTGGGGTACATGGATACACCCCAAAAATATTGGGTGTACCTACCTACCACTTAGAGGACAGTGGTACGTAGGGATCTGAAGTTCGATGAGCAAAAATTCATGCGATTATCACTTGAGAGGGAGCTCAAGTTGCATGCAGAGGAGGAATTTTCAGTTTGCTAAGGAGGAGCCTCAGATTGATGCGGAGCAGCCGCATGTAGAGGATCTAGGAGTGGAGACATCCACTCATGTTTAGACTTCTAGAGATGGGCAAAAACGCTCAAGGGAAGCTAACAGGTTGATGCTAGATGCGTGGGAGAATGTGGGACAACCATCTTCTTAGTGGAGATAGAGGAGGTCACCAGAGCGGTACACTGGGTACATGGCCCTGGTTGGGGAGTGTGTAGATACCAAACCTTCTTCATTCGACGAGGTAGTGTAACAACGAGTCTAGGTTAATGAAATGGTAGAGGAGTACGACTCTATCATCCAAAACAGTGTGTGGGATGTTGTGCCAAGACCTCAAGGCAAGTCAGTGGTGAGTTCCAGATGGATTTACAAGGTAAAGCAGACAACTGATGGAAATTTTGAGAAACATAAGGCAAGGTTTGTTGCCTGGGGTTTCTCATAGGTAGAGGGGTTTGACTATGATGAAAATTTTGCTCCCCTAGCAAGTTACTCATCGATTAGATTGATGTTGGCACTATCAGCTTAAATGGGGTGGAAGATCCACTAAATGGACGTGAAGACAACATTCCTCAATGGGAAGATTGAGGAGGAGGTGTACATTGAGCACCCAGAGGGTTTCAAGACCTTCAATCGTGAGTCAGATGTGTGCCGACTCAAGAGGGCTTTGTATGGGCTAAAGCAAGCACCCTCTGCTTGGTACACCAAGATCGATAACTATTTCACCAAGTTGGGCTTCACCAAGAGTGAAGTAGATGCAAACCTTTACCACATCATGGTAGAAGGTAAACCATTGATCATTTTTCTTTATGTCGATGATCTGATTTTGATAGGTGATGATCAGCTGATACAGTCTTGCAAGGAGGACCTTGCAAGAAAGTTTGAAATGAAAGACATCAGTCTTATGCATTACTTTCTAGGCATGAGGTGTGACAGAAATATGGTGAAGTATTTGTGTCTCATGGAAAGTATGCCAATGAGATACTCAGGTGCTTTCACATGGAGAAGTGCAAACCCATGCAGACTCCTCTAGCTAGGAACTAGAGGAAGGAGGATGCTACTTCAAGTGAGGTAGTAGTTGCTACTGTTTATCGATATTTGGTGGGTTCACTTATTGTTGGGTAGCGAAAGCCCCGCAGAATGAGTATGCGGTGCGAAGCCCAGAATTTTGGGTAATATTAGGGTAAAAGACTTTGCGGAAAGCTCGGAGCGCGAGCTATAGTAGATTGAGTCAAATGGTAGTCCGCTCGAAAATAATGTAAAGAAATAGTAATAAAGTCAGCCCGCAGTGGGATCGTGGGCCAAGGGAAAGTATAAATAGAGCGAGGCTCTATGGCGGAAAAATAGTTTAGTTTTGGTTTTTGAAAAGAATAACCCTGACATGTAATGGGTGAATAGTCAGAGAGCAATTGTAAGTCTGAGTTGAGGGATTAGGGTAGAAGGTAGAGGCTCTACAATTGTGTGCACAAAGGCCTAGAAAGTCCGCAGTTATGTGCGTGGATCCCTGCAGTTGAGTGCACAGGGTGGATCTAGATGTATTGTTGAGGATTGATAATAAAGATAAGTTTCTTCTTAATTCCGTGTTAATTGTGAATTTACTCTTTTATGATAAATGAACTGTTATGATCTATGAATTTTCTATTATTGAATACATGTAAACTGGGTTAATCTTGATCTACGAAGTAACCAGAAGTAATAAATGTTTGCTTAGAGATCGCTTTACTAGATCAAAATAGTAATAAGTGATATATGATTTGTGCAGATCTGGCGCAGCGTGAGGCTGCAAAATAGTGTGCGAGCCCCAAACTACATCCAAGACATCCCCAGGGTGTGGAAACTTGGTTCCAGCTGCCTCCCCTACTACCTCGGGTGAGACCTCAGTCCACACTTTGCGAGCTGTTGCTGAAAGGGCCAGTAGCTATGGGATTTGTTTGGCTAAGTAATTCTTCCAAACCTGGGTCAGGCCCCAATAAGCCAAAAAATGGTTCTATTGCTGAGACTAGGATCTACCTAAGGGGTGTCTAATGTGGGAACACTAGAATCTGACAAAGAAAGAACTTGAAGATTGGTGGGATCTAAAGCTCCACGAGTTTGCGGTTCAGGAAAATAGGAACTCGCAGATATCAGAGGAACAGTGGTTGGATCGCTATATCCTCATGGACATACATGAGATCTTATTCATAACATTCTCGATAGAATTGTATGAGTCGATTGCGAAGTTAACTAATAGTGTGGGAAGGTGCAGATTAGACCAACCGATAATGTGGACCCTAGAACTAATGCATAGACTAGAAGCCACTGAAGACAAACTCTCGTGTGCAGTCGATCATTGGGTAGATCGGATCATTGGGGGATTTATCATTGAATTTGCAATAGATACCACTGTAAGCTACATTGAAGTGGAAAGGAAATTTCTCCAAGGATCATTGGGTCGGTACATCAATTCATTAAATACTTGAATTAAGATGTTTTTGTGTGAAAAATAGATTATGCACATACATCAATTTCTTGGGTAACACAGAGTGGAAGAGGTTATCGAGGAATGGAAGGAGCAGGGAACAATCCTCTGATTTCTATCTCATGGGAAAGTGAGGAAGATCTTGCTAGGTTCTCACTCGGAAGCACAGTCTAGTTGATTACAGAACACCTCTTGCTGATACCACCTCCATCTACACCATCACCCACATCACCCATATCGCGTCCATCCACACCACCGCAACCATCACCACCTTCTCCACCACCTCCTAGAACAGCGATGGTGGCCACAGTTAAGTTACCAACCTTTCAAGGTATAGGGAATGAAGATCCAAGCCGATTCTGGTTTGTGATAAACTCCATGTGGGACGCACAAGGTATAACAGATGAAAATATAAAAAAGGCTACACTTGTCAGTGCACTCCAGGACCGCGTGCTGACATGGTAAATAAAACACTCAACCGACCATCTGAATGAAGGACTAGTAGCTATACAGGATGCGCTTAATGAGGAGTTTAGCTGACCAAAGTCTAAGAACCAATCGATAATTAGGTTCAAAGAAATAAAAATGCTGCCTGGTGAAACCCCATGGGATTTGTACCAAAGATTAAAGAGTACTATTCGTGAGACTAATATGACGTTGACCAATAGGCAACATTGCACGTGGTTTATGGCATCATTAACACCCCATCTGAGGATGGCTCTATCACAACAGAAGATCTCAACCCAGGCCAAGGCACTAGAGACAACAATGTGGTTATACGCGACCCCGATACTATACCTAGGGTTGGGAGTTCAACAACTCCATGCGCAACTTCAGAACTTAAGTTTGGAAGTACAAAGCTTGAAGCAAGGAAGAATTCCTCGATCAGGGGTATCACGGGAGGCATTGTGTATTAAATGTAAAAGCCATGTGCATGACAAAGACCATTGCCCGGTCTTCACAAACTATCTAGTGGGGGGAGGCCCGATGCCCTTAAAAGTGGAAGTCTAGACAAGACCAAATGCCATGCCTATGCTCTGGTGTGCAATTTTCTAGGTAGGAGGAAAACATGCAACATATAATTGCCATCTACTACAGAAGTATACCCAGACCTCATAGTAGTTATATTGCAATTTTTGTCGATCAGTAGGACACGATGAGCGAATGTGTCGAAGTTATGACTTAATGATGGAACGAACCCCAGCCTACCAGGTACAGGTTGAAGCACAGGGAGGATTGCAAGGACAAGGTCTGGGAAGAGGATGGGGACCCGACCAAGGTCACGAGAAGATAACTTGTTATAATTTTGGTGAACAAGTACACTACGCTCGTGAATGCACTAACCCAACTAGGACCTCATGCCCTTATTGCGAGAAGTTTGATCACGAATTGGTAGATTGTCCAACCTTGATTGCCTAATTAAATGATAAAGGGGTGCTTCAACCCCTGCCAACCCACAATGTCTAGATGATGCGTGCAAAACCCCGCGAAGAGGACCCTAGTATAAATATGGTACAAAGGAGCGTCACAACAATAGGAGGGAGTAAAAGTGGGAAGCGAGGCGACTTGTCTATGGGGAACCATACAG
The DNA here is from genome assembly GCA_000404065.3 of Pinus taeda. NCBI lineage: Eukaryota > Viridiplantae > Streptophyta > Pinopsida > Pinales > Pinaceae > Pinus > Pinus taeda. Next base: position 14,253 of record APFE031563224.1, read on the forward strand.
TTGAACCAAAGTAGGGAAGGGCAGGGCCAAACGAAGATCAGTTGAGCATCGTGAAAGCTGTTACCTCAGGTGGGAAGGACCAAATAGAAGCCAAAATGGACCCCTACATGATCACCTCCTTTCTTGACACATGCATGAAATTTTTGTGGAATCAAAAGGTTGTCCAAGGGTTACAGGAATTACTTACCAGGAATGCCGAATTCAGCGAATCTCAGGTGGTTCAGAGGATAGGACAACATGCTCTATGCACTGGACGATAAATGAGAATGACAACGTAGATAGGAGATTATGAAATGGGTCAAGTCATCTTGGATTTAGGCTCGGATGCAAATATACTGCCTAAGCAAACTTGGGAGCGTATAGACAAGCCCATACTACAATGGTCCCTAATTCAACTACGAATGCCCAATCAACAAAAGATCTTACCAATGGGTTGATTGTAAGGGGTGACGGTGGATATTGATGGTGTAACAACCCAGACCAATTTTGAAGTCATAGAGCTTATTGATGATAGAAATCCTTACCCTACTTTGCTTGGGATTGATGGGGCCATCGACTTGAAAAGGCACATGATGACTTTCGAAAAGAAGTCACTTTGCATAGTAGTTCTGCTGGACCCAACGGAAGGGAAGCACTACACAGAACCCGTCCACAACTAGGAAAATAATGATGAACTGGACTGCATTTATCATATAGTAGTGTAGAACTCTAGTTAGATGCATTACAATGATAATAGAAGAACCTCATGGGAATGTGAGAGTATCTGCACTATCGATTCTGAGGAGTAGGCGGAGCGTTGGCAGAATCGATTGTAGGAAGTGACAACACTCAAGTGTAATAGGGTGACTAAATCGGTACGATGTGAAGAAAGATGCCGCCCATAAGAGCAGGACACGACCACTGAAGACCATATCACATGTGTAGTACAAGAACAACCCAGTGTGTCGGCAAACAGGGTGCATGCACTGATAGAAAGATAAGGGAAACTCATATACAAGAGAAAGTTTCGACTCCGAATTGGAAGATATTCACAGTGGTTAAGTTGGCATAAAATGATAGCATGAAGAATATAGGTGTATGGTGGATGACCGACACCTCAAATAGACCAGAGTGAACCACAAGATCATCAAGCTAGAGGGAACCTCCTCCCTACAGCCGAATCAGCCACTGTAAGCATAGCTTCTCCCACAAGAGATGGCGTCCATGATAAGGTTCAGAAGCTATGGGCTGCCATTCGACGTGCAAAATGATGACTTGATGAGTTGTAACAAACTGAGGCCAAAATATATGACCACAGTATGAAGTTGGATAAGCCATCGAGAAACTTCAGTTAGAAGTGGCCGCCCTAGATGAAACAAAGGAATTGCCCAAGGAAATCAACATGGTTGGCTTTCCTGCTTTGATACAGCTGCACCAGAATCCATAGGGGCACACACACCATAATTCCTTAATAAAATCATAAGGAAATCTCGGGTGCTCGCGACCCGGGTCAGTGGGGAACTGGAGGACCCACAAGAAGGGTTCACCCTTCTGACAATCTATCGTAGGATCAGTCCCAACACCCCAAGAAATTGGAAGAGGGTGCGCGACTATAAAACAGGCTGCTATACAGTTGCAAGATACGACCATTGGCTCCTTGGCTGCATCTGTTTCCTTGGGGATATGCTACTGCAAAGGAAAGATGGAAAGTGACCATTAAAAATACTGCTCATGGTATGATGGCGCATTTAAAGCACCTTGAAGTGGGTGGCAGGTTAGTAAGGCAAAAGCATAACCACCCAAGTTGCATTTATGAGTTACCACAAAAACATGCTGCTGGTTTCCGAGTTCCATCGATATATAAACAAAGTAAAGGTCACACCACCATGTCGTATTGTCCAACAAGAGAATTGGTCCATATTGCCTACATCATGAGCAACGAGGATGTTGAAAATAGTTCGTGGTTTCAAGTAGTGCCGCAACATTACAAAGATGTCATCTTGAAAGCTCAAAGGCCTACCATCGTTATTCTGCAGCCAAAGTCACGACAGGAAGTAGAACATTCTAAATCCCCTTGGACACTGAAGACCAAGAAGAAACCTCCACTTCCAGAATTAGTTCGATGGTCGCCGCGACACTTGATGGTTGGAAAGTCCACAATGAAAGAAAAAGGTAAAACTGTTACCATCGATAGCGAGGAAGAAACAGAAGTGTATCCCATGAGGGTCGAAGAGGACATCCCTGAAGAGGACCCTGTACAGCCAATGTGATGACCCAAGTATATGCCTCCAAGCAAGGAGATGAATAAGGTACCCACAAACCTAGATGTTAGCAACATAATCACTACCCCCTCTCTCCCGAAAGACGTCCCAGTGGAAAACTCGATGGTTGGCCATGTCGCGACAATGAAATTCAATGATTGTGACCTTGCAGATCGAACAAAGTTTCCTCACTTGGTAACCACAAGATAGAAGGCATGGTGACCACTCTATAGCCAAAGAAGTGGATGCGAAAGCTGGACGAAGTTGGATTGCTTTGTCTCCTGGAAATTTCACACTTTCTCTAGCCCCCTATTACTATGTTAGTCATCAAGCAGTTGCTCTGTCTGGTGCACAAAGATACACTATGGGTCAGTAAACCCATCCATATCACAGTAGAACTTGTTCACCAGGTCTCGCATATACCTTGCACTGAATGGAACCCTCGAGAAATTATGGCCAAAAGTAACGATGTAGGGATGATAGAATGACTAAAGAAGACATATAAGATCACCAAGGGACCACGACGGTATGTCATTGACAGTATCACCGACAATGCAGTCTGGGTGGCCACTCAGTTGCTCGCAGGAAAAGCAATGAGGAAATGTCAGAGCTCTAAGGTCTCTGCCGTAGTTATTGCACTGGCTGAAGAATGTGCCACTGGTGTACAGTTCAATTGGTCATAGTTTCTTTGTGAAGAATTTCTAGCCAATTGTCGTGAAGTCCAAGAATAAGGAAAGAGGTTCTATTATGTGTGACTGCTACTGTCTCTCATGTTGTTCACTACTGAGTTGCTTGAAGATAGCTAGTTTCTTGTTTTAACCCCGGAATGGTCGGAAGCCATGCAGTATGCATCCCTTTGGGTGACCAAGGATGCAAATAGAATTTGGGGGATTAATATCTCTTGGGTATTGGTGGACGTGAATGTGTGTCAGTGGATCAATGAGTTACCATGCTTAACAAATGAAGTTTATGAGAGTATGAAGCACATTGCGGAATTCAAAGCAGATATGCATCATGTCTACATCCAGGCATGGAAGGACCCAGCCCAGACATGGACCCCTCTCTGATTCATTGTCACTAATGAAGTTGTTCACAAGATTTTCAAGGCTTGGCCCGCAGTGTGGCAAGGACCCATGGCAGTGGAATGAGACGATGCTACTATTCATAAAAAAAAAGAGGTAGCCAAGCGTGTTGCACAACAAAAGAGGAATGAACAATACGCTGCAGAGGTTAAGGCAGCGCGAGAGGCAAAACTCATAGCAATAGAAAAACTAGTACTAGGTGCGTAGACACCAGTAAAGGAAAAAGGCACTCAGAAGGAAACCACTCAGCCAACCGCAATGGATATTTCATCCACTACGAGTACCCCACTAAAGTGCTCAGCCACACTAGAGCAACTAAGGCCATGAAAGAAAGCAAAAGCATCTAAGACCGACAGTGAAGTTACCACCCTAACGGAGGGTAATCTAAATGACATCGAAAATATCATTCCCAAATCTACTCGGGAGGCAGTCGATGAGGCTATGTCAGAGCAACACATTGTGTTGGGGGAGATCTGGACACAGTTACGTGAACTGGGATCAAGAATTGCATAGGAAGGCCCTAGGGTTTCTACAGAAGCCTCTGGTGTGACAACTACATAACCGTTTCTCAGAGGCCAGGGCGCTCAGTCTACTCTGATTCCACCAGGTGCATTGGTCACCAACCAATTGGAAGACAGAAAAATACTTGAATGAATTACGAAATTGGGATTGAACGTGGCTGCACTCCCACACAATAGTTTGCAACAACTCCATGACAGCACCACAATTGAACTTCACGCAAGGGCTGGCCACTTTGACCGGATACTCCAAGAGCAGAAAATTAATATTGAATAGCTATGGCTCCAATACAATGAAGTAGTCTCACAAAAACAACAATGGAAAAGGTAGTACCAGAAGCCTGTTTGAGTGCTTAGGTGTTAGATATTACAGGGGACTTGCCTGTTCAAGCACATATTCGTACATTGGCCACAGAGTTCTAAAGGATAAAAGAGGAGGTCACACGGCTTCAGCTCGAACAAAGCGCGTAGATCACCGAGTTGAAATTACAGGTCCCACCACCAACGCCCCTAGAGGTCGTAGTACAATGCAAGAACATTATTGATATGGGGTGCATGATGCTTGCACAGTCACTCGAAGAATGTATCGAGTTGCTAACTCAGTCGATTGATATTCTCATTGTCCTTCAGGAAGATCCCACACTCTACAAATTGGAAGCAGAGGCTTGGGAACTTTAGCATGCTTACGATCAGCTTCGGTTAACCGTGCAGACTGTTTCTATCCTGCAACGGTTGGCTAAGATGAGGGAGGCACATGACATGAAAATCCGATCAGAAGCCACGAGACAGAAGGAAGCAGTGGTGAAAGCTCGTATCCAGCCATAGTTGGATGAGGTATTTGCAGTTTCAACCACCATAGAGCATAAGTTAGCATACATGAAGGCCGAATGTGCTAGGACGGAGATAGCCAAGACAGGGGCAGAAATATCGGTATCACAGGTGGAATGGATGCAGCGCATGATGGAAGAATTTGTTGCTAGTACCAGTGACGCACTGAAGTTGTTGACCGACCTCAAATATGGATGCACCAGCTCAGTGACTCGAGACGAGTCATGATGACTATGTTAGGGGACTGTTGGGTAGCAAAAGCCCTGCAGAACGAGTATGGGGTGCGAAGCTCAGAATTTTGGGTAGTATTAGGGTAAAAGACTCCACGGAAAGCGTGGAGCACGAGCTATAGTAGGTTGAGTCAAAAGGTAGTCCCCCCGAAGATAATGTAAAGAAAGAATAATAGAGTCAGCCGGTGATGGGATCGTGGGCCAAGGGAAAGTATAAATAGAGCGAGGCTTTATGAGGGAAAGGCAGTTCAGTTTTGGTTTTTGAAAAGAATAGTCCTTACATGCAATGGGTGAATAGTTAGAGAGCAGTTATAAGTCCAAGTCAAGGGAGTAGGGTAGAAGGTAGAGGCTCTACAACTGTGTGCGTGGAGGCCTGGAAAGTCCGCAGCTATGTGCACGGACCCCTGCAGTTGAGCGCGTAGGGTGGATCTGGATGTATTATTGAGGATTGATAATAAAGATAAGTTTCTTCTAAATTTTGTGTTAATTGTGAATTTACTCTTTTATGATAAATGAATTGTTATGATATCTACTTTTGCTACTATTGAATACATGTGAACTGGGATAATCTTAATGCGCGAAGTAACCTGAAGTAATAAATGTTTTCTTAAAGACTGCTTTACTAGATCAAAATAGTAATAACTGATATCCGATTTGCATGGATCTGGCGCAGTGCGAGGCTGCAGAATAGCGCGTGAGCCCCAAACCACATGTAAGACATCCCTAGGGTGTGGAAACCTGGTTCCAACACCCTCCTCTGCTACCTCAGGTCAGATCTATGTCTATGCTTCGCGGGCTATTACCGAAAGGGCCAGTAGCTGTGGGATTTGTTTGGCTAAACAATTATTCTGAACCTGGGTCAGGCCCTAATAAGCTAACACTTATGTATCTGGTGAACACATTACTTGAATTATGCTTTGCGGTGAACTAGCTGAGTCAATCTATGGTTCAGCCTACCAAGCTGTTTTGGAAGGCAGCGAAGCGTGTGTTGAGATACCTCAAAGGCACATCTTAGTTCGGATTATGGTACAAATGGACAGAGGGAGTGAATCTTCATTGACTTCACAACTGTGGATTGGACAGGGAGTCCATCAAACTGGAAGAGCACTTTTGGAGGAATCCTCAACCTTGGTTTAGCTACAGTTTCCTGGTACAACACGAAACAGAGACCAGTTGCACTTAGCTCCGCAGAGGCTGAATACATGGCTACTAGTAAGGCTGCATGTGAGGCCATTTGGATGCAAAAGATTCTAATGGGATTGTTTGGTTAGAGGATGGATCCTACAGTGATCTACTGCGATAAACAGATTTGTATCGAACTCTCTAAGAATCTAGTTTTTCATGACAGGTCCAAACACATTGATATCATGTATCACCATCTTCGAGACTGTGTGGTCAAGAGGATCATGTTGTTGCTATATGTTTCGACCAAGGAACAAGATGCAAATATTTTGACGAAGGCATTGTCAAAATGCAAATTCGAGTTCCACAGAGACAAGATTGGTGTTACTAATAACTCCTTTCTTGTTAAGAGGGAGTGTTGAAAATAGCAACAAGAAATGCTAAATATAGAAGTGCTAAATTTAGTACTGCTATAAATAACATTTCAGGATACCTTCCTATTTTAGTTAGTCCCTATACTAAAATAGTGAAGTAAAATTCGAATTTGATCTTAACAGCTATTTGTAAAATAATTAATTAATTCACCATGAGTTAATTAGTTGTGGAAAACCAAACATGAAGTCTATGTGGGGACATGCAACAATTTCTCCATTAATTAAGGAATTTATCCATCAGTTAAAGAGAGAAGGATGAGTTGTAATATTGAGTTGTAATTAGTTGGCTCGGTTAACTCAGTCAAGTCCAATTAGATTAACACAAACAGTTTGTTGAATTAATTGTGCATTCAATTAGTTAATGCATGTGTGCATGTAACTGTTGCACTTCAGATAACATAATATTCTTTCATAAATAACTCATGCATGTTAGTTCAGATAGAGACCCAGTTGAGATCAGATGGAGGGACAATGTACTATTAGTTGCTAGAATATTCCATTGTGAATATTCCTTGCATGCAGAAGGAATTCTTTCCTTGAGGATTGCGCAGTTACTTCTTCAGGTTTTGTGAGTGTGATGAGGCCAATTCACACATGTGGCATCACTGGACCCCAAGAAAAACTACACAAGGAAATAGGAGGCTTGGAGAGCTTGAGGAGGACATATACAGTGTCTATGCAGTCTATGAGTTGTATTGTTTGATTGCAAAGAGAGCACGATAGCTTGAGAGTTGATTCTTTTTATAATTTGAACAATATTTCCACTTGTATGATAATACAAAGATTGGGGTTTTAGGTTGAGGCTTCCCTCGGGTTATTTCTTCTATGTTATGTGTGATTGATTTATCATTCTCAATTGTATGTGTTCTCATTGATCTTGCTCAATTCGATTAAGCTTCCGCAAAGTTTGTTGCAGAAGTAGATCTTGTATTTTGCTTTAGTCTATTGCATAATCTGTTGATCTATAGTGGGAATTTATACAAGAAGTATGAGGGGTTATAATGGTTATTAAATAATATTTTTATGTCTTGTTGGTTATGATAAAGGGAGGTTCCTACTTGCAGATTGATACAAGTTATATCTTTCACAAATCTAGCAGTACACTTATGGGATTGAGTTTTTCTTACAAAATAGGATCTTGTAACGTGGATCATAAACTTAAAAAGGATGATGGAGTAGTGCTCATAACACATTTCAAAAGGAAAATATCTTTTAGCAAAGTGCATTCTTGTATCATAACAATGTTTCACTTAGTGTAATGCCTTATCCCACTAATTATTGCGTTACACTTTTGAAGTAGTTGGACTAGGGTCTAATTGACCACCTTGGATTGCCTATGATTTTAGGAGCTTAAAGGAGTATAGAATGACATATTTAAATACAACATATGAAAAATAACCTTCCCAAATTTATCTAAAAACAATCATCCCTATTAAAGGTGATTGTGCAATGAAGGACAAAAGTTTTCCAAACATAGATGAAAATAACTATGTTTTTGAGTACATATTGATAAGCCGATAATAGGACATGTATAATGCCATGATTGAAAAAAACACAGTACAACAAAAACACAATCATGATTTTGGGCAATCAATGGGAAAGATGAAATACAATCCATAAAAAATACTCCCAACAATATGTACGAAGTGGATGTGTCAAGTAAAATCCAAGCTTTTGATTCTAGCTAAATAAGACATAATGCATCACAAAGTGTAAGACACCCAAGATGACCCCTTTATAGATTTCTTTGTATCCATGTGTATGTGTGTGATATTCTAGTGACCCAGGTGGTGTGGCACTTGCATGTCTATGTCGAAATATTTTGATGCCCGAGTGTCTATGTTAAGACCGACGAGCCTATGTTCTAATAGACTAGTGAGTCCAATGTTGTAATTTGTAATCACACCCATGCTAACAATATACTTAGTTACTATTATGATGGCTATAAACTTAGCCAATCTTGAACCCATGCTAACAATAAACTTAGTTACTATTAAGATGGCTATAAACTTAGCCAATCTTGAACATGGCTATAAACATACTTAACCTTAGAAGCTCACAATCCACTTCCTGACTAGAAATCCCTAACCATACAATACATATCTCTAGTCATTTCATCATTCTTCTTTAGATCCCCCTCCTTGTTAACTATTTCTAACCCTATGTAAGTTTTTACTCTTATCTTTCATCTTACTTCCCCCTTATATCCATGACTATTTTCATTTTTTAATCTCTATAAAACCCCCTTGTATTGAAGCTTTCTTCCTTCCCCATCATATTTTCTCCTCTTCTTTTAAACCTTTGATGTATTTAACGTCTAAACATTCCCCTTTTCTAGAATAAATCTCCTTTTTTTATTTAATCTATGTATTCTTTGATTGTTCTTCATTTATCATTCCATTCCTTCTCCTCTCTATTAATTTTAACAATCATTTTTAATAATTTCAAGCACTGTGCATAACCTATTATACTTTTGTTATCCCCTTTATATATTAATTTGGTAATAGTATAATGACACTAAAAAACATTAATAAACATTAATTTCATTAATTAAAATTTATATTAATAAGATTATTCAGTAAAATTATTAAAAAATAATAATAAAATTAATTATATTATTTATGAATCAATATCATTAACAACACTAACAATAATGTTAAAAATTAATATTACTATTTAAAAATATTATTATATTATAATTATTAATATTACTATTTAAATAATAATATTATTAGTTTAATGTTAATGATATTATTAATATTAATGATATTACTATAAAATTTTAAACTAACTAATAATATTGATATTATTAATTAATTAATACAAAACTAAATTTGTCTTTTATAATTTATTTAATTAATTAATTTTGAAACTCATTTTTAATTTAATTAAATTTATTATTATTATTATATTATTATTATTATTTTCTTTCTTTCTGAATAAAGACTAATTCTATTAAGAGAGGAAAAGTATAGTACAAACAAGCTTGCATGCAAGCGAAGCAAAAAAACGAGGGAGCCAAGGGAGATAGGCTCTCTACCTCGTTCCTTAGAGACAGAAAGGGACGGACATTGAAAACACGGGAATATAGAAAGAAAGAACTAAGCAGAGAAAACTACCCCGAGGGGTCAGTTCCTGTCACACGACATTTTTTTCCTTTTTTCTTGCTTACTTTGACCCACCCAGTGGAGTTTGGCTGAGCCATAACAAGTTGTAGACTATTCTTCACTGGCGGCAGATAATCCTTATCAGAGTCTGAGGACAAAAAAGAATGAGTACGTTTCTGAGAAATCTAAGGGTCAGAGGGGACTGCCGGATCGATTGAGGGATCGTGCGTCGAAGTCTCTTCATTCTGCACATCTGCTACAGTTTCCTCCTCATCCGAGCTAGAGAAATCTAAGTCGTCCATACAACGGGGTGGCTCACAAGGATTCCAGCGCTTGGATTTGGGTTTGCGATTTAGGTTCTTCTTTTTGTCGAGGAACTGGGAGCAAGTACTCTGGAGGTGTCCCGCTTGATGACAATGACGGCAACGGAAGGCTGTATTCTCGAAGTCGAAGGTTTGTGTCCAGTGGAAATCTCCAACCTTGAGATTGATCTAATCCGGCAGTCCTTTGCTAATATCTATTTCGGCACACAGTCTGCCAGGGAAAATTTTAAGGATGGAAAATTTTCTTGAACTTTAAAACATTGGCGAATCTCACTAATCCCTAATATGAAAACTATAAAATGTTTATTGATATATTTGTAAAATTATTCAAATTTATAATCATTTCATATATAGTCTCTATATAACGTTGGCGATTTTTAAGGTAAAATAATTTTATATTCTAAAATTTGGGCGAATCATCTTTTATAAAAATGGAAATTGGCGAATCTTTTTGTGGAAAAATAATGGAAAATTAGCCCACTGGGCGAATATTAGCCCCTAAAATTTTCCATGCAGTCTGCCATAGGTGTAGAGACCATTTTCCTTTCTTGAAGTATCTATAGCCAGATAGCGTCCCAAAGTCTTTCCAATGGCTACGAAGACAGAGAACTGCCATAGATGTGCCGAAAGATTCGGGAGCCTAACCCAAATGGGAATCTTGGTGATGACCGCTGTAGAAGGGTCAAAATATGGGAACCAAGGGGTGAGAGAAAGCCCAGCTGAACCCCAGAACCAAGGGCCTCCCGTTAAGGCCTTCTGGTAATATTCATTTGAGTCAAAAACCACAATGAAGAATCCTTTTGAACATAAGTAGATCTTTCTTTTTTTAGTCCAAGAGGTATGGATCCATTGATATAGCTCTGTTGTGCGAGGCCAAAGCCCATTAAATCTGCAAATGAGGGTAGATTCTACAAATATTTGGTATCTATTTTCAATCTCAGGATGAGAGCAATCGATGAAAGGAATTTCCTCTGATTTGTCTACCAGAAACGGTTTTGGAACCCCATTTGGATGGGCTGCTTTCGAAGAGGTCTGAGGTTGGGCATCGTCTTTGCAAGCTGCATTTTTATAAGAAAAAGAAGGGGCAGAGGAAGTCTGCCCAAAAGAACCCCCTCTTAACCTAAAAGAAACCCCAATAAGAGCGTCCTTATGGATGCTGTAGAAAGAGAGAGGAAGGGGATCCATAAGTTGCTTACCCTGATATAGCAATATGAGATAAGAGGAGGGAATCCTCAGCCAGCGTTCGAGTTGTTGCACAAGATCCTGCACCAGATCTGTCGCGCGAACCCACTGCATCATTGTCTTGCTCAATAGTTTGATCTGGATCTGAAATGCATGTGTCTCTTCAGACAGATCTAGCTGGTTCAATGGAGGAACCTGCTTCCAACAAATCAGATTCGTCGTTCTTGGAGCATTGAAGTTGGACGAGGAGCATAGTGGATGTGTGCTGCTAACCTTGATACGTCTGCACTCACATCCGGAAAAAAGAGGAAGCAGGTGCGCTGCTCGCTTACGACCGATATGAGCTCTGGAGCATTCTAGCCACATAAAAGGGATGAGGTTGAGACAGTTGTCCGTGGCTGAATCTTTGGCTCGTTGCTTCGGAAAATGACAACGGCTCTGTGTGTCGCAGGAAAAAGGGGGCAGAGCGGTTCCCAGGCATCCTGCGCTTTTTTCTTGGCGGCTCTTTTCTCCCGTTTGAAACTGCTCAGCGAAGCCGGCCTTTCTGCGCGATCCTGGATGAGGTTGTCCCTGGCCTGAGCACCATGCATTGAAACCTCCCGGCATGGACTGCCCTTCCTGACATTTTTAGGAATGAAACCTAGGGTTGCAAAGGCAGCCATGGGCGCGGCGTCGATCTCCTCAATCTGGGAATCCGATCGGATGAACCTGATACCCCTGCCGGGGTAGATCTTTGCCCCGCTGAAGCGGAAAATTTCTGTCTTCAACACCATGTTGGCATCCGAACAGCTGTTGCAACTTCGCCCCTCTTCGCCGCTCTGCAAAAAAAGAATGTAATAGGAATATTGTTAAGTAATATGGTTTAATTTAATTAATTATTAATAAATTATATTGTAATTAATTAATTAAAATATTATAGTAGTGTCTAGAGGCCCTCTGCAACAAAGTACAAGGATAATGGGTGAGATGTGTGTAATGTAAGTGAATTTATCAACTTTATTTTAATATAATATCTATGGAAACTAAAAATAAATATATACATAAAAAATATACACCATTCATTTTCACTCTCACTCCATTGTTGGCCACTAATAACTGGGAGGAGGAGATAAAAAGTGATTAGGGGGAGATTAACTGTGTCAAAATCCCAAAATTTATATGTTTGAAATTGACGATTCATATTGGGTATATGTTTGTGAAAGAAAAATATGAAGATTGAATATACATATACATTGTATATACCATTTATAAAGTATAGAAATGGGTATACTATGTTCGAAAGGTTGCTCACCTAATTACTCTAATAAAAATCTGGCATATAATCAGTTTCCCTATTACCCTTTGCAGTGATATATGTATTGGCATTTAAGCTGCTTCTCAATATATCGTCATCTTGACTCTGTACATACAAATTTAGGGTTTTTTCTATCCGTAGAAATATGCCTAAAGGACTTATCTGCTTTACTTAAAAAAATATTGGATTCAGTATAATATTCAGAATTTATCCATATTATTAATATAAAAAATTAATATTTATATATTTATCCATATTAATAATAATAAAAATATATGTTAGTTGTTTTAAATAAAATAGTTTAGATTTATCTAAGGTGATTGTGTAAATTGAGTTGGATAATTTGTATTTTATTTTATTAATATAGATTTAATTTTATTTTAGGATATAATGACCCACTTAGAAAGATGAAAGGTTACGATTGTGGTCATACAATATCTTATGTCTGCTTGAATATGATAGAGAGAGTTTCATTTTTGGAGATTGATAAGAATTAGATCTTTCACAATTATATGAGTAGACTTTATGTGTATTTGATTATGATAAAGAAAGTTGCATCTTTGGAGATTAATAAAGGCTAGATATTTCACAAATATATCAATAGACTTTATGTGTACTTGATTATGATAAAGAGAGTTGCATGTTTGGAGATTAATAAGGGCTAGATGTTTAAAAAGTTTCCGTAGGCTTCTAGGTATTTAGTTGTTGCTACAAAGTAGGATCCTATAAGGTGGATGGAAACTTAAAAAGGGCTATAGACTAGTGCTCATAACAAATTTCAAAGGAAAATAGATTTTGGCAAAGTGCATTGCTCTATCATAAAAATATTTCACTAAGTGTAATGCCTTATCCCGCTGCTCATTTTTGGAATAGTTGGACCAAGGTGTGATTCACCACTTCACTCTTGCTATGAGTTTACATCTTTCACTACAATATATGCCAAAATGAGTTTTGAAAATGATTGAAAATGAGCATCCATATCAAAGGTTATAGTGGAAGGAAGGTGATGTGGATTGCATCATTTTATCATTTTGCATCCATCTTAATGCTTTTAGACTATAAAAAGAGGAGAAATCAACTCACAAGACCATTTTTATGGTTAAAACCTAGTTTCACATATTTTGACTCATAAAATGATTTTTTTTCCTTTTTTTTGGGAGGGGGGCAGGAACAGGGGTACTTTATTTCTTTAACGCTACACCGTTTTTTCCTACTTGCCACAATTGGATTCTCTATACAAACATTATTCCACCCAAAAGTTGGCCTTCCTATTTTTTCTCCCATAATTAGAGAGCATGCCACATTATCCACCATTATACATAGAAAATGGGACAACCACAAGATAATGATGAAGAAGATTCTAACAAAGTCCATATTGGAACTCTAGTTAAGATTTGAATGAGCTAAACCTAACTACTAAAAGGCTATTGAATGGACTATGTTATAATTAGGCAACTTGAAGGAAAAGGGTGTTGTATCTCTGATACCACTTGTTGTGGCTCTGATACCACTTGTTGTAACTCTAACCCAGAAATAATATGATAACAGAAATAACCCAAGAATAACAAGATAGAAATGATAGAAATTCTTCTTTATTGATCAAACCCTTAAGGTAGGGCAACACCATACATTCACTCCTTAAGGAAGGAGAATACTCCACAAGCCATATGCTTGTTCATACAAGACTATTTCTCTTCATATCTCTCCATGTGGAGTCTTTAGCCTCTATATAGGCCTCATACATACAATACCATGCATCATTACCATGGTTTACTCATACCCTCAACTAATACCATGGGCCCATTACATTATTATTAACTACTTGTGGTCCCTTACATGACATGGGTTAACCACCTTATTTATTACTATGGCCCATCCCATTATTACATTATTACCTTGGGTACCTCCCTCGGTACCCCATATTACCCCCCCTAGGTATATAACATTCCACCATTCTCCACTTTTGTGCCCAAGAAAGTGCTCTGATACCACTTGTTGTAGCTCTGATACCACTTTTTGTGGCTCTGATACCAATTGTTGTAACTCTAACCCATAAATAATATGATAACAGAAATAACCCAAGAATAACAAGATAGAAATGATAGAAATTCTTCTTTATTGATCAAACCCTTAAGGTAGGGCAACACCATACATTCACTCCTTAAGGAAGGAGAATACTCCACAAGCCATATGCTTGTTCACACAAGACTATTTCTCTTCATATCTCTCCATGTGGAGTCTCTAGCCTCTATATAGGCCTCATACATACAATACCATGCATCAATACCATGGTTTACTCATACTATCAACTAATACCATGGGCCCATTACATTATTATTAACTACTTGTGGTCCCTTACAATGACATGGGTTAACCACTTTATTTATTACTATGGCCCATCCCATTATTACATTATTACCTTGGGTACCTCCCTCGGTACCCCATATTACCCCCCCTAGGTACATAACAAAGGGGCTTCATTCTTTTGGATGGAATCTTGTTCCATAGATAACTATGGTGTCCAAGAAAGACAATGAGAGAGCATACACATAGGACTTGTGCGCTATAGTAGCCAACTAGCCACATGCCTTACTTCATTGTACTTGCATCACCTTTTTTTATTTAGAGAAAGAGAGCAAAGCGGCCTCACCTTCTAGCAAGGATTTTTCCAAAGGTTCCCTAGGATATATCTCTAGTCAATTATGGTTTTTGGTTTCTATTTGGTTGTTCTCTATTCTCTGCATAATTATAATTTGCATGCATACAAAATAAACATTAATTTACAAATCTAGAAATTCAAAGAGAAATCAACAATCATAGCTTAGATTTTCGATTTTTAATTATAATTTTATCAAATATGTTGTGATGAACTATCAAGTGGAACAACAAAATTTATCCAAACATGGATGAAAAAAAAAATGTATTTTACTATCTACTGATAAGCTTGTTATATGGTAGGAACAAGGTCATATTTGAAGGAAACACACTATAACAGAAATACAATCATGTGTTTAGAAGCTCAATGGAAATGATGATATAAACTAGAGTCCCTCTAAAGGATGTGTAGGAAGCATAAGTGGCTGGTAAAATCCAAGTTTTTGCTACCCGCTAAATAATACATAATGATTGACAAAGAAAAACACCACCAAGGTCACCCTATGTGTGTGTTAGTCTAGTGATCTAGGTGATGTGGAGCTTTTGTTTCTATCTCTATATGTTTTGAGGCTAGAGGGTCTGTGTGATTAAGGATGGAGAACATATATGCTAAAAGTTTAGTGATTCTAATGTTGTAATATGTAATCACACTCATAATAATAATACACTTAGTAAGTATTAAGATAGTTATAAACTTAGTGAAACTTGGAAACCCACCATCCACTTCCTCCCTAGAAATCCCCAATAATCCAGTACCTATATCTATTAGTTTCATTCATTTTTTATATTTCCTTGTTACCTACTTCTAAGCCTATTTAATTGTTTATTCTTCTATTTTATCTTGCTTCCTACTTACATCCTTGACCATTTTCCTTTTTAATGGCTTCACAAACCCTTTTATTTAAATTTTCTTCCCTCCCCTCCTCGTTTTGATCACATTTTCTCCTATATACCTTTAGTTTAATGTCTAAGCATCCCCACTCATTTAGAATATAATTTCCATCTTTTATTTTTATTTTTTATCCATCATTTTTTTCTTATATCATTTCATTTTGTTTCTTGTTTATTTATTTTAACAATATTTCTCAATAGTTTCAGATCAAATCATTATCCTTTACCTTACCTAATTTATTATGTCTCTAGTCTCCCTTTCAATGCTATTAAGTGATAATCTAAATGTAGGTAAAATGAATATTGATAAAACATTAATTTATTTAATTTATATTTA
>APFE031563224.1:36071-77066 GCA_000404065.3 Pinus taeda
CAGACGTGTTAATCCCTAGTATTGAGTTGATGGTATTGGTTTGTTATGGTTTTGGCCCATGGTATTGTTTTATTTTATTATTATTATTGAGCCCCATGATCCATGATTTGAGGAAGAGCTTGCCTATATAAAGCAAAGGAGATCATTTGGCTTAGGCATGCTTTTGGGTTGAATATCTTAAGATCTGAAATATTGGCTTATTGTTTCAAAAGCTCGATCTATATGAAAGTGAAGTGGAAAGCGAATCTGTGAAGGGTGATCTCTCGAGCGTTGTAGTTGCGGAAGTGAGGAGGTCGCCGCAGGAGGCGCCATAGGAGTTGCCACAGGAGGCACCGCAGGAGGGCGCCGTAGGAGTCGTCGCAGGAGGCGCCGCAGGAGTCGCCGCAGGAGGCGCCGCAGGAGTCGCCGCAGGAGGCGCTGCAGGAGGGCGCCGCAAGAGTCGCCACAGGAGGGGCCGCCAGGGGCGCCGCAGGAGTCACCAGAGGAGGCCCCGCAGGAGTCGACCGCAGGATGTGCCCACAGGAGTCGCCGCAGGAGGCGCCGCAGGAGGGCGCCGCGCAGGAGTCGCCGCAGGAGTCGCCGGAGGAAACGCCGCAGGAGGCGCCGCAGGAGTCACCGCAGGAGGCGCCGCAGGAGGGCGTTGCAGGAGTCGCCGCAGGAGGCGCCACAGGAGGCGCCGCAGGAGTTGTCGCAGGAGGGTGCCGCAGGAGGCACCGCAGGAGTCGTCGCAGGAGATGCCGCAGGAGGCACCGCAGGAGATGCCGCAGGAGGCGCCGCAAGAGACGCTGCAGGAGACCTCGCAGGAGGCGCTACAGGAGGCACCGCAAGAGTCACTGCAGGAGGCGCCGCAGGAGACGCCGCAGGAGATCTGGTTATCTGGGTGACTTACTGGTACTTTATGATCATTTGATGTTTATGGATCCAGTATGAAAATTGGATGAAACGTGGCCTTTCAGATTATGTGTTGTGCTTCAGTGTATCCAGTATGAAAATTGATGAAACGTGGTACCTGGAGGAGAGAAGATTGTAGGCCGGCGCCTACGTACTAGTACTTAAGCTAGTACAAAAGCAAAGGGGAATCTTTGGAGCATTGTAGCAGGTAGCATCCTGCGTACTAGTAAAGGATCGGCTAGTACAAGAGCAAAGGGGGTTTTATCTCCCATACTGGTATAAGACTGCACCAGTACAAATATTGTAAAAGGATTTTCTTATTAAGAAGAAGATTGAGATGACTTGCAGCAGGTAGTTTTCTCCCGCATTGGGTTTCCACCTTATATCATGGTGTTCATGTGTATGCCTTATGTGTGATGATCTATTCTATGTTACTGCATCTGTTAACTGATAACATGGTTGATAATGTTCTAATGCACTCATTGAAGATCAATTAACTTAATCATAAGAAGTTGTGGAATTAGCATATATGAATCTGATTATGGAAATGAAAAAGTTTTATTGATGTGATAATACTGATTCACCCCCCCCCCTCTCAGTATTATTTCCAACAGTTGCCTTAGTATGAGATATGCCATAATAATTTTGGATGAGAAGTTTTTAGCTTTATGCGCGACCGAGGTTGAGTATGATATTGCTTGCATGGATAACTATGAGGCGGGTTGAAGAATCTCTTTGGATATTTGTTTGAGAAAATTATGGATATGACAAGGATACATGTTGATAATATTGAGTGGGATTTGATTGGCAGAGAATCACATATATAGCTAGGACTGAGATGTCTTCATATATTCAGACAGTGTTGTTGTACGAGATAAGATTAGAATTTTGGTTGCTACCTCTGTGAGAGGGAGGATGAATAAGGTATCCTTTTGTGATATATATTATATATATATATATATATATAAATATATATATATATATCTTGTTCTAACATAATATTTGATTTGATGTCTCGCATGAATAGGATACTGCTTCTATTGAGACATGATGATTGAACTCTTCAGTGAGTTGTTCAAGTCGATGTGAGATATGAGTTGTTTCTGATCTATAGAGATCAATACCGATTGAGAACATTGAGCCAACTCTTCCCCTCTTTCTAAGCTCCCAAGATGTGTTGAAAACTGAAACAAGAAATTCTTAATTTGGTTGCCTTGATTAAATTGAGAAAAAATTAAATTTCCATATCAGCAGACAACTTTGATGTAGTTAAATTCTGTCAAGGATTTTTTTCACCTGGTTTACTCAATACATTTGAGTTTAGAGGAGTTACAGTTAAGTTGAGCATGTGTGATTTCTAATTTGTAGTAATCAAGGCCATTTATTTCAATTTGTTTTTAATTAAACTAGTTATAACTGTTGGAGGCACTACTGGAGGGTTAGTTGGGAAGTGGGACTTCAGTCTAACTTAGTGATCATCTAGTTAACTAATCAATCAACCCAAAATAGCTAGTTCATGTAGAGAATTATATTTTCCCACCTGTGGTGGAGATTCCAAGGAAGTGTAACATCAATTGTTGACTAGTCTTGAGCGCACATTGTCAGCCTTACTCTCATGTGTTGGAAACAATTCTAAGTCCAAAATAATTAAATTAAATAAAATCTAGAAATTTGGATTTAATCCTACCTTTCTAAATTGAGTTTGTTCCTGATGGTTAGGAGCCAGTTTAGGCCTAGTTGGTTGAGAGATTCTCTGCAACTAGTTAGGCTCCTATATTAGTGTTTGGTTGAGAGGTTTGCTCAACCATAGTGTCCAAGATAGATGTACTATCTTGAGACAAACATCCTCATGTATTTATTTGTACTATTATCATTATTTGTACATTTCATTATGAGAGGAATACAATAAGGCTGGGTCCTTTTCCACCATTTCTATGTCTCTGATTATTTTTTGTGTGTGTTAATTTTGTTTAATACTCTACATGTGGTCTCAGAGCAGTAGCCTGTTGAGGAAATGACTGTGAATTCTTTTTATGTCCCAAGTTGCTTAAGAATTGAAATCTCGAGTATCAACATTCAGAAATAAAACATGTTGTTGAACTTGTGAGAGATAGGTGCATTGTCCACGAAGCACAAGAAGACTCCTAAAATTGATTCATTGTGGGTAAATACATATGAAGATATACTTGTGAAATGGAGCCACTGGTCAATGCTGATAGGGCTAAGCACATGAAAGAAGACATGCATACTTGTCATGTGTGTGGAAGAAATCTCTATATATATATATACTAAGGAGGAAAGAAACGCATCAAATTTTAATCATATGGGATGCTGATCCAGGTGGATGTTGGTTGCCACCCACCTATCCCATTTGGCCCCCCACAATTGTCTCTTTCAGCTTTTTCATTTTACTATTTTTAGTAGTTTTTCGGGTCCTGAACTTCCGAAGCCGTTTTGAGGCCCTAAACGACGTGTTTTTGGAAATATGGGGGCAACATGGGTCCATGGACCTATGTTGCCCTTCCCAAAGTGGTAGTTCATGGATAGATCTTTCTAACGAGCTATCATACGTGTCAAACGGAGATCGTATGCCAAAGTTACGACCCCGGGAAATTAATGTACCAATTTACCCAAAACGGGGCCCACAATTTGGCGTTTCATCTTCCAGGGTTAGGTTTTGGAATGTGAAGGGTTTTTCCATTGTTTCTCAACAATAAATAGGCCTCGAGCCTCATTGTAACACAGTTCAGAGGCATGTAGCCACACATCTCTTCTCAGAGATAAGCTACCATCGCCCTAGCTGGTTTATTTCCATTTCTAGTTGTAAGCATATTTCAGTATTTTCCATTAATGAAATGAAGTATTATTTCTGCTGCATCTTTGTGTATATGGTTATCTCTATAATTTGTTGCGTTCTTGTTTAAGTCTGGATCAAATAGCTCAGGTACACAAATTATATAGGGATCTCTAGACACTGGAGTTACATCGAGAACCATATCAATAGAGAAATTTGTACCTCTGTGGGGAGGTAAGCCCAAAATTTCCTCTGGAAAAACATCCCTAAATTCCATGATGACTAGCAGGGTCTCTAATTTTTGTTGTTCTGTTTGCTTCTTGTTTTCTTCCACATACACCACGAATAACTAAAACCTTTTTCTTGAACTCTTTTTCATTTGTAAGGCTGAAATTTGTCGAACTAACATGGGTTTCGATATGCCTCTAATTATTTGAGTTTTCCCATTCTAAATCAGACATCATATTGTTTTCTCTAAGGAATTTATGACATCACCATGCTTCTCCAACCATTCCATGCCTATTAGCACATCGTAGGATCTTAAAGGAAGTATATTTAGATTTACTGTTGTGGAATATCGATTTAAATTAATATGGCACTGTTTCACTTGGTTGTTCATCCTTCTCTTGGTGCCAATTGCTAACTACACCAGCCATGCAGTCTGAAATTTCTCTATTTTGAGATTACATTCTCCTACAAAATGTGGTCCAATGTAATTTAAACTAGCCCCTAGATAAATTAAGACATAAACAGATTGTTTAAAATTGTACCTTAAATCTCGATTGATGCTTCGATTATCTATCTTCAAGGGATGCACTTATTTTTGGAATATTTTTGGCTATATCATTCATTGTTGTAGCCTCTTAGATAGCTTGAATATTTTGAATAGACCTAGGGTTATGTGGGGAATCCCTCAACAGATGAGGCTCACCACACCCCCAACACTTCAGTGGTTATTTTTCCGTGACTCCACTGATATTTTTATTGTTTAGATCCATGGGTTTGGATCTAGTTTGGGATTGTGCTAACTAATTTAAATTCCCTTTGTTGAATTTCTTCCGTAGATGGTCCCTTCCAAAGCTATTAATATAAGCAGGTTTCTTCCTTTTTGACCCCATTGTTGATCTGTTTCTGTTGTTAACTTTCCAAGGCTTTGGACCTTCACCCCTATTCTCAAATTGTTGATAGCTCAACCTTACCTTCCTTACTGCCTCATCCATGGTTTTAGGATTTTCAAACTCATATTTCCTTGTAGGGTGTTGGTAGCCAATTCAAAAATCGTTTTACTTTGGCTATCTCTTCCTTAATATGGGTAACATACCACAGTAAATTTGTAAATTTAGCTACAAACTCGTCCATAGTTAATTGTCCCAATCTCAGTTCATGAAATTCCTTTTCTCTATCATCATGATATCTTTAATTCAGATACCAAGACTTAAACTGCTTCTAGAATTCATCCCAAGATATTGTCTTCTCCTCCAAGGTATGTACTGCTTTGACCTCTTCCCACTAAAGAGAAGCTTTACCTTGGAGCTGCTAAATGGTCAATCTGAAATTTAGATTTCTCTCATACTCATAAACATGAAAATACTTGGTCATATTAAGGATCCAAACCTCTGCATCCTCCTCATTGACCCCATCAAAAGTAGGGGGTCTTATGTTTCTAAACTCCCCTTGAAACTCCATCTTCGCCTTTTTTGTTTTTTGTTCTTCTGGCTCCATGGTTTTATGACTAGACCTTTTGTCCAAATCTCTTTCATCGTTTCCTATTCCTCGCTTGCCTTTAATAGGTGTTCATTGTTGTTTTCGAGGTGAGCCCATTCCTGCTGCAAATTTTGGATACCATCCATAAATGAGGTTGTTGGTGGGGTCCTTCCATTCCCCAACTCTACATATAATCCTTCTCCTTCTGTTTTAGTTGGAGGGGGGTCCTATGCCATTATGTGGTAGGCTTCTTCTCTTGAATACCTTGTAGTCAACACGAATAAGTATTAGCAATGTGTCACTTAGATCAATATTTCAATTATGCACTTTGCTACTTTTTATTGTGGTGGTTCCTTCAAGCACCATTTTGAACCTAGGCTTTGATACCATCTGTCAGCAACCCAGTTGTTACAAACAAAAAAAAGTCGTAACTAAAATTTATTTGCATGTATGTATTACTTATTCTAAAAGGGTATACTCAGTCCAAACATAGTTACTGATCAAATCAGAACTATTACCTCAAAACAGGTACTCAAGCCCAAAAAACCCAAAAAACCATGAAAAAACAATCCGAAAATAAGTGTTGATTTCACAACACCATTTTTTTCAGAGTAAATTTTCAATATTTTTTAAAAATAATAGTAAAAAAAAATAAAAGGCATTTTGTTTCGTGCAAAAGACACCTTAAAATCGAAAAGTGTTGATGCCAGAATAACATCTTTTTTTAGGGTACATTTTCAACATTTTTTAATAATGACATTGAAAATAAAATATCATGACTCTGAAAAACTTTAAATTTCCAACGATTTTCAAGCATGACATTAAAGATAAAATATCACGTCTTTGAAAAACCTTAAAATTCCAACGATTTTTAAGCATGACATAAATTTAAAATATCACTTCTTTGAAAAACCTTAAAATTCCAACAAATTTTAGGCATGGTGCTAAGAAAAAATACTTATAATTGTTTTCAACCATAGCATTAATGATAAAATATCACAACTTAGAAAAGCATTAAAATCTTAACAATTTTTCAACCATGTAATTAAAACTGAAGATTATGACTACAAAACAATCTTAAGTTTTCAAAATATTTCAAGCATGCCATTATGGAAAAATTCTATGACTAAAAAAACTTTAAAAATGAACACTTGAATGAAAGAGTACCAAGAGTAATTTTTTCCCCAGTGTTTAACATTTCTTCCTAAAGTGCCTTTACTTGTTTTACAATTAGTTATTGTAACTAAGTGCCACAGAACTATACTGAACAATTAGTGCTACCCTGACCAATTCATGCATATATTCCTTTCTCTTACCTTTCTCCCACCCTTCTCCATAGAAGAAGGTAAGGATACCACCAACATATTACTCAGAAAATACTGCACCGACGCTTTGTGTTTGTTAACTACGTAATAATAATAAAGTTTAACACAAATTTAAAATTCTCATCAAATTACATATATAAACACAATCAGTTATAAAGTGTATATATTGTTTTCTTTAAACAAAGCCATATCAAACACGACTAAATTATACTCAGGCTATCGAAATGAATATTTGTCTCTATCACTTAACTAGGAATAATAGCTATCGCATACATATTAAATTGCGTACATACACTAAATGCACAAATTGATTTACACATTCAACTAACTAAATTAAAATATTGGTGTAACACAAATTTTCCTAACCAATTCAATTGTTGGAAAATTTACTTGGGAATCACACTTTCCACTCGACCAAGAATTACATTCGCTAGTTCCCCCGAGTTGAGATGTCCTTGCCTCCAACCTGGATCAACAACCCCTTTGATCCCCAGTTTATGTATTTTATACAATTTCTTCCGTATATTTTTTCCTTAGTGGCATCCCGCTTTTGTGGTTCTGTCCATCCACTTGCCCATGCTTTTTATTTTTTCTTTAAAACCCGCTTTTCTCTTCCATGGCACTTTATTCCATCCATACTTAGCGTCTTTCTCCAACTAAGTGATTTAGTGGATCTTTCTCTCCCAATTTATTAAACCCTATCTATTGTCTCCTAAAGATTTTTTTTAGGAGCCCCTCTCATTGGAGATTTATCTCAATCTCTTCTATCAACTAGATTTTTCATTTATTCTTTTTGGCAAGGATCTATTAACTCTAGTGTCTCATTCCCAAGTAAATTCCAACTCTTTTTTTATTTATAAATAACCCAGTCATGGCCATTCAACCTTTAAGTCAAAATAATTTAGTCTAAAAATAGAAAAGATATTATGAGGTATTACATTGTGATTATTTTCTTTATTAAAAGGTTTTTTAGCTAGGTGGATGACTTCAAACCCTAAGATTTCAATTCTTACCAATCATTGTCATTATCTGTGTTATTAAAAGTTTTGTTTGCCACATAGATGACTTCAAACCCTAAGGTTTAAATTTTTGCCAATCTTGTTACCATAGTTATTTTAAGCCTATCAATATTCATAGGACTATTTTACTAGCATAATGATATAAAAATTAAATAACTAGTAAATATCAATAAGCGCGAAAATGCTTTATGATACATCTCATGTTCCCAAGGTTTTAAAAAATCATACAATCCAACTAAATGATTATTATTATTATTGAGAAAAATAATGATTTAACATATTAAAAAAAAAAAAAAAGATTCTTAACTATGGAGATTCACTTGGGCTTTACAATAGCATGGCTTATCAATGTTACATGACCAAAATCTATAACTCATTTAGTATGATACTTCATTTTTTTTTAATTTAATCAATTTAATTAAAATGTTAGAAATGACAACTATTTTTGAGATAAATCTCAACCTTTGATCTGTGACTATGCTAGGAATATTCTATGAAGATTAAATCCTACAATGCACCTGAGAATCATTGATAACTAAATTAAAAGTTTGAAACTTATACGTGTAGTCTAACTTAGAGATGAAATATGAAATAGACTTTTTCACAGCGACAAAACAATTTCAATAAAGAATGTGATTTTTTGTTGTTTAAAATGCATTGTTGAATGCACTACTAGATTCAATGCCCTAAAAAAACTCCAAGCACTCAAATTGTATAGATTAAACCAGTTAAACTCAAGTTTTTAAAAAATTTTGTAGGATGTTGGTTAAAATTAATCCTGAAAAAGGTCCTTTTGTCTATAAATTAGACTAAATCATTGAGAAATAGACAACACCTATCAATATAACTAAAATATTACAGAAGAAAAAAAAAAAAATTAATATATTATATATATATATATATATATATATATATATATCTAACCAACTGTCGAGATCCTGCAAGAGTCTATATACTAAGATCATATGGTTTTAGG
The DNA here is from genome assembly GCA_000404065.3 of Pinus taeda. Lineage (NCBI taxonomy): Eukaryota > Viridiplantae > Streptophyta > Pinopsida > Pinales > Pinaceae > Pinus > Pinus taeda. The sequence continues at coordinate 44,781 of APFE031563224.1, forward strand.
AAAACAAGACTCTTGGAGAATTTGCTTCTCGCGCATCCACCACAGCAGGCTAATGTACTCAATTACATCACTGTACAATTTAAGTTCCATAGTTACCAAGTACACATGTTAAAGATTTGAGAATATGTAGTTTCTTCAGAAATAACAATTTTAGAGGGTTCCTTTTCAGAAAATGGAAAAAAGATGACTTTTTTGAATTTTTTTTTCAATATATATATATATAGATAGATATATTCTCAGTTTAATTATAAAACCAATCTTAAAAATTTAATTTAATTATCTAAAATCTTTCTGAATAAGAGAATACATAGACAGGGCTATCTCTTAGTTTTCATACAGTGACTGCACTGAACATTCTATACCAGCTAAATAACAAATCTCGTGGATAAACTACTAAAGATAAATTTTCAGAGGAAGCGGTGTTTTCAAACGAAGTGGATAAATATCCAACCATCAAATTTTCATATGGAATTTGGTAACTATGAAGTCAACCATGGAAAAACCGACCCTTCCAGAGAAAATTACAAAAATCTACCAGTTAATTGAATTGAAGCATTAACAAATGCAATCCAGAGCAGTCAAAGTCATTAACACAAACCACACGTTAATCAAGTGAAACATTGACAAATGAAGTGAATAGTTACCATTGCCCATGTTTGGATGAGAAACTAAACAGCCAAAGCAATTGGCCAAATCTACCAGTTAATTGAGTGAAGCATTCACAAATGTAATCCATAGCCACCAAAGTAATTAACACAAACCACAAGTTAATCAAGTGAAACATTGACAAATGAAGTGAATACTTACCATTGCCCATGTTTAGAATCTAGATACGCATTGGCCCACGACAAATATCGTTGCCATCGCAGCAAAATTTCAAATTCGGAACTATTGACGAAAAATGGACATGATAACAATTTAAAAGTACAAATGACAGTTAAAATGGAGAAGGAAAACTAACTCAGAAAAAGTAGAGTATCTCACTAAACCCAGATCAGAGAAAATTGGTTTCTAATAAATTAGATTTTAATGTCATATTTTATTGGTTATATATTTTAGAAGGTTTTTTTAGTTGCGTGTAAGATTAGAGAATTTGTTGAAATCTAGTAATTTTTTTAAATATTTTTTAAAATACTAATTTTAAATAATATAATTAAAAATTAATTTTAAACACTAATAATAATCATAATCCTGAAAAAAAAAAAACAAAAACTTGAATGGTTTACACATCCTCATGCTGGGACTAAGCGCTTCTAAAATACAGACTTGATTTATAATTATAAATGTCTTCTAAACAATCATAATAGCTTCACCTTAATTTGAAAATAGCTTTGAAAACATAGATTATACATATATTCAAATAAAGAAATTCCAAACGAAAATATTCTTGCAATTGCAACCTGTGGAGTAATATTATCGTGACTATTTGCTCTTTCAGTAGTGTCTTCATTTATTTTATCAATTGTTCACAAGCTTCTGTGACGCTGCCAAATCAATATATATATACAGATGACAATTTTAAAGCACAATTAAACAAACAACAACCAGAGGTTTGCGCCGAGAACACATCATGACAAAAGAACGTGTTTTAGACTTGGGAAAAATCAAAAATATAGAAGAGCATATAAGTCATAATCGAAGCTGTGCCCCTGCGCCTAACTCTACTTTTACGCTATTCCCTCCGCTGCTGGTCTATGGGCCAATCTTAGGAACCAGGATAATTACAAAAAACAATTATACTAATGTCTTGCAGGAACTGGTAATGGGATCCCACATAGCTGGCAGCAGAAAATTCCGCCCATTAACTCCGCGAGCATTGTAGCTTGCCCCGGTCGTTTTATCCACCAGTAGTTGCCCGGGGAACCCCGGATAAGCCCCTTTTCCATATATTCCCGGGCAGGCAGACACGGCCTCCAGAGGTGCAGTGGCGTCGCCTTGGAAGTAGCCGGTGTCAAAGGGATTGGTGACTGCTCCTGCAAGAACCGTGGCGATGTTGATGATCATCCCATCTATGCCCATGTCTCCGTTTGGTGCCACCAAGGGAGGAGTCTGCGGTCCGTACATGGGCTTGTGAAACGGCCACGCGCACTGCCCCGGGCATTGAGTTTCGGAGTTCCCTACCCATGCATATGGCAGAAGAAGCTTCTTCGCCGCCAAGAGATTAGCATGAAATCCACAGCTCATACAGAAGCCCTCCACAGTAACATCATCGGACGTGAGAACCAAATACACGGCGTTGCCATTCTCCGGCAGCGCTCTCGAAGCAATTGATGTCTCCACTAGAGCCGCAATGTCGCTCTCCTTGAGGGACTTGCCAAGGGAATAACCCTCGTCCAACTTTTGATTTCCCAGCCTTGTGCTTGACATAACAGTGGCCTGGTTGGAGGCACCACTGTATCTTTCAGTGGTTTTCCACCAGCTATACACAGAGAGCTCCATGGCCTTGCTGGTCTCCAAAGACTGCACAAAATCCGCCACGATGGAACGCTGAACAGGGGTAAATCTACCATACCAAATTACATAAACATCCACAGTGGGTCTGGCAGTAAGCAGGGGACCATTGTGATAAGATAAAACAAGAGACTGTTGTTCCACCAATACAGAGGAACACAGGTCAATCAGAAAATACAGACATACAAAAACCTTACACCTACCCATTCCCAAAAATTTGATACTCCTTACTATTATAGTGCTACTGGGGGCCTTGAAAACAAGAAGGCCTGGGCGTTTCTATGGGAAGTCTGGGCCTGGCCACCAAGAGAACTTCCACTGACTGGGCGTGTGGGGTGGATGGTATTGGTACCATCTTAAATAGGGAGAAGATGGAAGATCAAGCTGAGGTTATCGTTGAAGGAAAGCGTAGTGACAGCTAGGCGCCCTTTGGAGACACGCCATTTAGCACGACCACTATCCCGGATTCCCGCCTCTTATATTCAACGATGGGGAGGGAGTAACATTATGACCCACTTACGTGCATTAAAAGAGACACGGTTCCACCATCCCTACCATGCGTTTTGACTAAAATAACAGTTGCTCCGCGATGTTTTGGTTTATAGTCACTAATTAAACGCGTAGTCTAAACGGGTCACATTTTTGTGAAAGCAATTGAAATTAAATTTGGTATGATTTTTAGAAATTTTGATGGTTTCTTTTTAAATCCAAGTTATAATTTTAATTTTCCAAATTTAAAATGTTACAATAACTTTTAAGAATGTTAAATTCATTTTTGTCATAAAAAAATTATTTAAACATGGTCATAATTGAATTTCTTGAAAAAAATTGTAACCAAATTTTATCCAAAAATTAATCCTCCAACGAAATTGTAACCTCAATAAGCAACCCATTAATTAAAAAAATGTATAAGGTTTTTTTAGTTTCCACATTTCCGTCAACATGATTTATAGTCATTAATTAAGAATTTATAAGTTTTTTCTTTCCATCTTTTGGTCAACATGGTTTATAGTCATTAATTAAAAGAATTTAGATTTTTCGTTTTGGCCGTTTGATGTTGAACTACCTGCTTAGTTTTCCGCCAACGTTCACATATGGGGCTTCACCTTTGTACATAATTGTAGGGTATGATTTTGTATTGACCGTGTTATTTTTCATATGCAATTCATAACTGCGGAGCATAGATTGCATATGTGAATGTCTCACCTTTCTCGATATAATTAAAAATGTTAGGGTATGGGTTTTGTATTTCATCTCTAGGCATGCATTTTGGTAAAACAAACAACAGTTTGTATTTAAATGGCGAGTTTTTATTTATTAAATATCATTTTTATGGTGTAACTACAGGTTGATACAATTTCCCTTTTATGATGTCTTTGTAATGAATAGTTTTTCAGATTAATTTATTTTTATAAGGTAATATTTCTAAATAAATATTAAATATTTCAATATATAAGTGAAAATAAATTATTTTAGTTTATTTTATTTTAATTTTAAATTTATAAAGTGTTGAGAGGAATCAAATATTTTAGGGTGTAAATTTCTTTTTTGAATATAAATTTGTTTAAAATTTTGTACTTCTAGAGAATTGATCTTTCTCCACGCTTTATGAAATCTAAAGTTAAAATGGATATAGACTGGTTTAATTATTAATAATTATAATTTTTTTTTTTATTCGAGTTGTCTTTAGTGAGATTTTTTGGAAGTTTTTCCTGTGGAATTTTCCAGCCTATTTTCTCTAAAATCTGGCAAGAATTTATTATTATCATTATTTTTTTATTTTATGTAATTTAATTGAGTCAAAATGTTTAAATAACATAACATAATATAACCTTACAAAATCTTTACATCATCCCTTCAAATTAATAAATGAATAAATTTAACCATTAAAATAGTTTTAATAAATTAGACTTAGTTATGAAGTCAAATTTTGCAACACTCTTTATGGGCTTTTATGAGCTAGTAGTTTTTCTATTTACCCATAGTATTCTCATGTTATACATAAGCTATTTACAAGCTTGACTAAGTCATCGAAAAATATCTTTAGATTAGGAATATTAGATTTATTATTCCAAGATGATGACCACCCAGAAATATAACATCAAACACACATCAACATTTGCTTTTAAAACAATTACCCTACATTTACGTTTACCCATTATATTAAAACTATATAAAAATATATATTTAAAAATAAAAAACCATTAAAAACTAAAAATAAAAAATCATTAAAACAAAGAATCATATATGAGAATAAACAAAGAATCATATATGAAGAATAATATGATAAATAAAGAATATAAAATCATTAAAACAAAGAATCATATATGAAGAACAATATGATAAATAAAGAATAATAAAAGTAAGTATTTTTTTTTTATTATTCAATCATATGTATTCTTCATTGAATGTTTTTTTAAGGACAATAAGATATATAAAAGATAATATAAAAGATTTTGGGTGAAATTATATATTTTATAAAGTTGTTACAATAAAAGTTGTTTAATTGATTCATTATGAAAATATTTTTTCTATAAAATAATAAAAATAAAGATTCTATTTGTTTCATTATTTTTCTTAAATGAGATGTACTTTTTAGATTTTGTCATGATCACTGTGGTCAACACTTCCACATTCGCCCCCAATATCCCCACTGCAACCTTTATCATCACTTCCACTCTTGTTGCACATTTCCTTATTTCCTCCCCCACTGATGGCCATTCACACTTTCTCAGCATCTTTGCCATCATTCCATGCATGCTCAAATTCTTCAAAATGGGGAACATTCCCACCAACTCTGATAAACTCCTTCCCAACCTTGTGGATTTAGGGACGAGTTGTTGTCAACTCCAATTTAGGTTTACTTTGAGCTCAAGATGCTCATCCCACACTAGTCCACTTGCCACTTCCAAAACTTGCTCATACTCAATGCTTAATTCTGATAAGCAATGAAAAAATTATTAGAAAATGTCGTCTACAATTGATATTCCCCAGAAGCAAATAATGATGGTCATAACTCTTTTCGAAATGGACAATGGATCATGGGATTGAGGATCATGCTAATAATTTTTCTCTAAAGATGACCAACCATATTGTTATGAGTGTGTCGCCTTAGCAAACGATCAACTATCAGAGACCATTGATAACTGAAAATGGAAATAAAATAATAAGTAATGAGTAACTTAAATCTAAATATGTTAATGAAGATGGCTAGAGTGCCATACCTACATTCTTGAAATACTTCCATCAACAAATGATCAATATTGGATCATTATATTATTTATAATCCATCTTGATACTTTTAGAGTAGAAAAATTGGAGGTATTAACTCACAAGGCCATTTTTACCAACTAGATGGTTTGGAAAATTGGGGTTTAAAACCTTCTAGAAGTAGTTTGGGGTGACAAATATAATTTAAGTTCAATGTAAAACATTTCTTCTTATGTGTCGCATCCCATAATGCAATTCTACACACATATGTCTTCCAACAATGCAAGAATTGCCTCAATCAAAGTTCATATGTAGAAGTTATGCCACTCGAAAGTCGACCTTCTTGTTTTGACTACCATGATTCTAGAGGATGTGACATCAACCCCCATTATTCATGTAAAATGGGATATCCACATGGTCATGATGAATAATACTATAGAAGAGTTGAAATTATAATTATAATTAAGTGTTGAATGAATCAAACTTAAGCACTAGTAGGCTATTTCAATGTGTTATAACAAAGCCACTAGGAGGAAATAGGGCTCCACTCTACTCAAGTGTATTTTGTTTCATATGTGAGCGGAGTGGTTGAGAGTGTAGAGAGGGTTTCTGAATTATATTATCCCACAAACCATATGTCTCACTCCTTCATACTTTCACCCATTTCCATTCAAAGAAAGAGAGAGCATAACAACCTCAACTTCCATCTGGGTCTTCTCCTATAAGTTTTTTCCTAGATCATATCTTGTGTTCATTGTGGTTAGTGAGTTTTATTTGTTGTTCTTTATTTCCCATGTTTTATCTATTGCATGCATAAGCATAACACAATAATTAATAAATCCATAAATGTAAGGAAATGTAAACCATCATAGTGGAGAGTTCAAATTTTCAAATATATTTTAGTACATATGTTGTGATATCCATGACAGTTTGTCTGTTATATTAGTATCAAAACAATTTTCTTTGGGTATTTTGTTGGAAGTTGCAAGAAATCTAGATCAGTGTAAGAGGAAATCCATAAAACCCCAATCATGTCGGACAAATAAGTTAATATCCCTCAACATCTAGCAAATGATATATTCGTAAGGCCATAAGATCTTGTTATACTCTTGACCTGTGAGAAATTCCAGAATACCAAATATGCAAAGAAATACAACCCAGAACACAGAACACAATGAGAAAAACAACAATTATTTTATTATTCAGAGATGAAAGAAATATTCACTTGCCTCTTCGAGGGGGCAACCTTTAGCATAGCAGAGCTCGATTACAAAATAAGACTCGATATTTCTCAATGGGGAGTCTCTATCCTTTATATAGGATTCATACATACAATACCATGGGTCATTACCATGGTTCTCTCAATACGATCTATCTAATACCATGGTCCGTTTGCAACTAACTGTGGTCGCTTTCTTAAATGTGGGTCAACCACTTACTATTAATAATACAGGCTTTATTGACTCTTTAACTAACTATACCTATGACTCGACCCTATTACATAAATAAAGGGGTTAGGGTTGGACCCTAACATGCCCTCCCCCATCAAGAACAACCTTGTCCTCAAGGCTAAAGCTGTGGAAATTGCTGAAGAATAGTGGTTGGTTCCAAGGTCACATCTTTTGGAGAGGTGTCTTTCCACTTGATGAGAACTTCCTTGATCATGCGGTTGTGTAGATGTCATTATCACGTATTGAGGACCTGTTCAAGTTGGAGCCAGAGCAAACCTTCTTCATCCAATTCAGGTGGGCTAATTTGAATTCTACAATTGTTCCTCACCACTTTCTTGAGGCATGATACATGGAAGACTGGATGGATTTTTGAAGTTGGTGGCAAGGCTAGCTTATAGGTGACTGCTCCAATGCACTGAAGTATTTGATAAGGTTCGTAGAATTTTGGAGCTAATTTTTTGCAGCCTTTTCTTTGAGCAATGTTTGCTTATATGGTTGCAGCCGCAGGAATACCTTATCCCATACTTGAAATGTGTGCTCTAAACGATGTTGGTCTGCCTGTTGCTTCATTCAATTTTGAGCTTGATGGAGATTATCTTTGAGATAGGCTATCATGGTTCTGTAGGAGTTGGTCCATTGCTTGCACCTTAGAGCATCCAGGGATATAAGAAATAGGTGAAGGCGGGAGTTGGCCATACACTGCTTCATATGGAGTCATCTTGGTGGCTCCATGATATTTAGTATTATACCACCATTTAGCTAAAGGTAGCCACTGTACCCATTGATGTTACTTTTCTGAAGTGAAGCACCTTAGGTATGTCTCCAAACATTTGTTGACTACTTCAGCTTGACCATCAATTTGGGGATGATAGGAAGTATTTAGCTAGAGTTGGGTGCCTTATAGCTTGAAAATTTCTTGCCAAAAATTATTGGTGAAAGTCAGATCACAATCAGACACAATGGAACTGGGCATGCCATCCAGTTTGAAGATCCGGTCCATGAAATATTGAACCACCAAAGTGGGGGTAAATGAGTGGGGTAGAGTGCAAAAATGAGCATATTTAGAAAGTATTTCCACAACCACCATGATGACTGATTTGTTGCCTTACTTTAGGAGACCAGTTATGAAATCCATAGAAACATCCATCAAGATGAAGGAAGGGATTGGAAATGGTTGTAAGGTGCCTGGTAGCTTGATTGTTTCTCCTTTGTAGAATTGACACACCTCACATTTAGCTACAAAACTAAGAATGTTAGTTTTCATGCCTATCCAAAAGAAAGAACGATGAGTGTGAGCATAAGTCTTCTGAAAGCTTGCATGGCATGTAGTGGGACATGAGTGCATCTCTGCCAAAATGCATGTTTTGAGGGTGGATGCTGGTGATATAACTACTCTATCCTTGTAGCGAAGAATCTCATCCTTCCAAGAGTAGCCAATTGAGGAATTGGGATTTGCTCTCAAGTTATTAATGAGTTGGGAGAGAGAGGGGTGTGAAAACCATTCTTTGCAGGCTTCTTCAATCTAATCGGGTATGGGAAGAGAGAATGATAGTAGGGTTCTTTCATCCTCAAATTGGCATGATAAAGAATCTACTACTACACTTTCATGCCCTTTCTTGTAAATTATCTCATAATCATATCCCAACATTTTGGCCTGCCATTTATTTTGTTGGGGCGAGGATAGATGTTGTTTCAAAAAATATTTTAGGCTTTGATGGTCTGGATGGATTTGGAAACGCCGCCCCAATAAGTATGGTCACCGGGTATCTACTGCATGTAATATGGCCATCATCTCCTTCTCATAGTCAGATTGTCCCAGATGTTTCCCACTCAGTTGTTGGCTAGTGAAAGCCAAGGGTTGACCTTCCAACATTAAGACAGCACCAATAACAGTACCTAAAGCATCACATTCAATCACAAAAGATTTGGTGAAGTCGGGTAGTGCCAATAGGGGAGTGGAACGCATGGCCTGTTTGAGACCCATAAACACCTGTTGTGTTGCATTAGTCCAGAGGAATGATTTTTTCTTGAGAAGGTTAGTGAGGGGTCTAGCAATGTGACCATAATTGTAGACAAATTTGCGATAGTAGCTGGTGAGACCCAAGAATCCCCTCAAACTCTTCAAGGTTTTTGTTTGGGGCCAATCTTGCATTACCTGTACCTTTTTGGGATCCCAACCCATAATGTGGCCCAAATACTTGACTTCTTCCATGCCCAAAGAGCATTTGGACAACTTGACAAATAATTTTTTATTCCCGAGCAGTTGTAAGAGGAGGTCTACATGTTGAAGATGTTTTTCCCATGTTAGGTTGTAGATGAGAATGTCATCAAAGAAAACAAGGACAAATTTTTAGAGATATGGTTTCAGCAGGTGATTCATGAGGCTTTGAAAAGTGGGTGGGGCATTACAAAGACCAAATGGCATGACCGAGAATTCATAATGGCCTTCATGAGTTTGGAAAGTAGTCTTGGGAATGTCTACTTCTTTCATGTGTATTTGGTGATAGCCATAGCGAAGATCTAGCTTAGTAAATAATTGAGCATCATGTAGTTCATCAAGTATATCATCAACAACCAGGATAGGGAATTTGTCTTTGACAGCGAGCTTGTTGAGGGCCCTGAAGTCAGGACACATGCACCATTCCCCATCTTTCTTGAGAACCATGACCATTGGTGATGAATAAGGACTGATGCTAGGATGAATAATATTGGCTTCAAGGAGTTCTTTGATGATTTTTTCAATTTTATTCTTTTGGGCATGTTATCACCCTAAAATTTTTGTTTCTAAGCTTTGGAAAGTTTGCCTTGTTTCTAGTCATAGCCTTATAGGATTAGAGTCTCAATAGTGTCATTCTCATTTACAAACCCTCTTTCTAGTCATGGTGTTAAAGGGTCTTTAGGTCATTTCATGCTTTAAGGGTTAGGTCATAAGGTTAGAAGTAGGCTCAAGGAGCACGGCGCCGATATTAAGAATGAAAGGACTCGTACTTCAGCCTTGGCAGAGCACTCCTCGAAAACAAAACACCATATTTGCTTGGAAAGCGCCTCAATTATCGCAAGGGAAGAGCAGCAGCGTAGACGAAAGATCAGAGAAGCTCTCGAAATTATCAAGCACCCGCATAATCTGAACAGAGACAATGGCTTGGAGATTAGCAGGAGCTGGATTCCCTTAATCAGGGAAATCAGGATCGCCAACACGTCCCAGGTATAACTTATCCTTCTCCCTTATCATTAAATAAATAATAATTATAAAAATAAAAATAAATAATCAAATAAATAAATGTATTAATAAATAAATCAATTATTTAATATATTAATATTAATATTAATATAATTAAGATTATTTTTATTAATATCAATTAAAGAGTTTAATATTAATTAATTAATATACTAATAGTTATTAGTATTAACTAATTTAATTTAAATAATATATTAATTAATTTTAGTATAGTGAAAATCAGTATATTAAATCATTATTAATTAATTTAATTTATTGATATTAATTAATATTAATTAATTTATTTGAATTTTCTAATATTAATTAATTTAATATATTACTATTAATTAATATTAATTGATTTATATATATTATTATTAATTAATATTAATTAATTTATCATTAATTAATTCATTTATTAATTAAATTATAACAATCAATTAATTCATTATTTATTATGATTTAAAAAAAATTTAACCATAAGCTTTCAATTATCATTCAATTTTAATTTATTAATATTAATTAAATTAAGATATTAATATTAATTAATCAATATATTAATACTAACCAATTTAATATATTAATATTAATATATTAATATCTAGATTAGTTAATTTAATTTATCAATATTAATTAACATTAACTAATCCTTATTAAATTAATATATTAATACTAATTAATATTATTTATTTTAATTTTAATATTAATTAATTTAATATTAAATATAATTAGTTTATATTAATATTGAATTTATTTAATTCATTTATTAAGCTTAATTAATTTATTATTTATAAATAATGACTTTTGAATAATAATTAAATTAAATTAATGATGCTTTTGAATAATTAATTAAATTAAATTAAGCCGACCTCTGCTTATAAAAATTGATTTCTCATCATTATTTATTACCTTCTAAGCAGCTCTTCTTCTATCATCATTCAAAAGTCCTCATGATGGATCCCAGTTGGGATTTGAAACGTTGGCGTAAAAATATGCATACTGTGGGTTCTCCGGTAACTGATCCAAAAGATACAAACCATAGATCTCTTAAATCCAGAAGGTTAGAAGTCTTTTAAGGTCATATCTCTTCTCCAAATAAAGTTTCACAGCCTCATTCCATGTTCTAGAAGCCTTACCAGGTGTTTAGAAGTCATATCTCATATCATTTTGGAGAAATTTTGAAACTAGCTACGAAATCACTGAACTAGGAGTTTTCGTAGCGCGCTACGAAATCCCTGAAAAAACCTGTTTCAGCCTAAAAAACTTTGATTTCTGCATTTACTAGTCAACTTCTAGAAGGGGTCATGAGCAGCTGAGAACTTAATTTTGAAAATTGAAAGAGGCTTTTCTTTCTAACATACCAAGCTACAAAAACCTCTTTCAGTTTCTTCAAATTCGTTCTGATGTGGGAGGAATTTATGGTTAAACGTGCGCTACGAAACTGCTGAAAGTCAAGCTTGGTCTTCTGGTTTTAGCAGTCTTTTTGAAGATCCGTTTCTGGTCACATGAAAAGGTATTTTGGAATTTTGAAGGAGGTTTCTCTTCATAAACTCTCCAGCTACAGTAACCTATCTCACTTTCTTCATAAGTGTTTTCAGTTAGGAGATAATAAGCTTTCTTTGAAACCCAAAATTTAGAGAATGGATTTTTCCTGTTTGACACGTGTTTTTCAAGGATAGATTCTAGACAGCCGGAGAAGTGTTTTAAAAAACTGAGAGATGCTTTTGTTCTAGACAACATGGAATATAAAACCTCCTTCATTTTTGTAAAATGTGTCATGGATAAGAAGAGAAAGGCTCTGTCCCACATGCCAACTTTCACGGATCCTAAACCTAAAAACAGGGAAACATGTTCCCTAATTTCTAGGGTTTGTCATCAGTAGTCAGGTGACAACGTGGGAGGCTTCATCAAATTTGACTTCATGAGGTTGCAGCTGTCAAAGAATGCATTTAATGTTTAGTTAAGGTGGTTTAATCATAATAAGGAGTTACACTCCTAATTGTTTTAGGTCTCTAGGACTGCTAGTTAGCTGTCATTTGCATTTAATAGTTAGTTTTAAGTGTCAATAGGTGTCACTGATGGAAAATTCGAATTCCCCTCATGCTGGAGGAGGAATATAAGTCATGTAATGAACTCTATATATTGGAGAAGATGTAATGCACAAAGGGTTGGAATTTTTTGTAAAGAACTCTCATATGGTGCTTGTGTGTAAGACTCTGTTTTAAGGAATACAATATTTGGCTTTGCACAATGTTCAAAATGTCTCATGGTTCTCCTCTTCTCATTACTTATAGTGGTATGAATGTATGATTACTTAGAATTCATTGTTTATGCTCTAACTTCCTTCATACATTTGTGGATTGTGTTTTCCTTTATGCTACTGATGTTCTCTCCATATGTTGAATTCTAGATGCCCTAACTTCCATGTAAAGCTAATATTATTGTCATACTGAAGCATTTCTTGACTCCATAAGCCCAATGGATATTTACTACTTGTTTTCAACCATTCATATTTCCTCACTTATTTCGTAGAGTTAGCCATCTAATTCATTATCAAAATCTTTAACCTAGTGAGAGAGCCCTCTCAGGTTGAGGAGGCTAAGCCTCAGCCAAAAGTTGGTTTGAAATAGTTATTCAAATTCTTCCTGATTAGCAACCCATCAGGGGTGGATTTTTGTGATAACAGGGCGAAAGGATATTGATATGGGCACACATTCGACGATTGTGCCCGTGGGACCAAAGTGATGCTATGATCATGTTCCCCTCTAGAGGGTGGAAGCTCTTTAGGTTTGTCAAATACCTGTTGGTGGCAATTTAAGACCTGTTTCATCTCAGGATCAATATGAAGAGTAGTGGGCTCTATGGCTTGGATGGCATTAAACTAGGCTCTAACTCCATGATAGCCCCTTTTTAACAACTTTTCCATGCAATGCACATTGATGATAGAAGGAACACCTACCTGGAGTCCACAAAGGGTATGCATGTGGTCATTCTGCTTAAATCTCATATATAACTCTCGGAAATCCATTGTGATTGGGACTAGTTTGCGAAGCCATTCAGCACCCAAGACAATGTCACAACCACCCATGTTAATCGCAAAAATGTGGGTCTTTAGGTGGTAGTATTCCATCTGAATTTTGATTTTTTCACAACAACCTTCACATTTCATTGTCCCCCCATCAACAATCTAGACCTAGAAATTAGAGACTTCCCTAACAAAACAATGAACAACTTCGACGACTCACTGATGGATAAAGTTATGAGTGCTGCCACTATCAATCAATACTACTACAGGGCGATGTTTAATAAAACCTCTAATTTTGAGAGTTTAGGGCACATAAATGCCCGCTAAAGCATGTAGCAAGATAACTAGTTCCTCTACTGTAGCTAGGAGTTCATTGTCCTGTTTCATTTCCTCAACTTCATCCTTTGGTCCCTCAAGGGGTGGGGCTTCCTCAGATGAGCTGTGATCAGTAACATCAATTTGAAAGAAGTTGGGTTCCTTGCATTTATGCCCAAAAGAATATTTGTCATCACAGTAGTAGCACAATCCTTTTTTTCTCATTTCAGCCATTTTTGCTGGAGACAACTTTTGAACCTTAAGTATTTGGGTAGGGCACTAAGCCTGGGTTGGGCATCCCTTGGCTATGAAATTTGGATGAGGCGACTGGACTGCTAACACACATTCCACTTCGATAGCCTTTGTGCAAGCATCCATCCATGTAGGTTGGTGGTGCATCCCGACATGGGCTTGGTTGGATTCTTTAAGAGCAATTATAAAACATTCCAAGTAGAATTCATCTCCCATAACTTTTGTGTGGATGGCGAATGTCTTAAAGGCTGTAATGTAGTCTTTTACTATGCCTGTCTCTCGGAGCTTAGTAAGACAACCCAAAAAATTATATTCTCTATCAAAATGGTCATAAAGATATTTTGAGAACGTCTTCCAAGTTATGTTCCTGGGATAGCATTTCCAATGCCACTACCACCATTGCCATCTCTCTTAGTCCAAGTAGATGGCTCCCACATGTAGTTTAGTTTGATCATCTCAGATATCATTCAAAATGAAATATTGTTCCATTTGTGCTACCCATATTATCGGATTAAAGCCATCAAATTTATACATGTCCAGCTTGGGTGGGTGAGGGTGGGAATGTTGGTGATTTCCATGGAAGTGAATATGATGACTAGATTCTCCTTCAAGGTCTTCATTAACACCATGTGCCTCCAGATGCAACCTCGATGTGCTCATTTTGAATTGTACCATGCATTTGTGCATCTATTCTGCTAGGGCATGGAAATAATCCAACTTTTGTTCAAGGCGCTTGATCTTCTCGTGGCCATGACTTGAGCTTTGGTATCTACCATACACAGATCTTGGTCACTTGTCATCACTTTGAAGAAATTTGGGACTTCCTGAAAATTGAAGCTGACAAGTGAATGGTACCACTACGATCATCTCGTCGTCCTAAATCTTATGGGCTAAGTCTCTTGTAAGCGTCCTTGTATTATCTTTTTTTTTAACTCCGAATGGAGTTTTACTCATCGTTGATCAATACTACAGTGGCCAAATTCTAGAAAACTTGATCTTGCCCAATGTCCTATGAAAATCGAGCCCAGACTATAGGAGCCATGAGGCTCACTGCACAAATGGTCAGATCTACCTACAAAACTGTTGAATGTGAGTTGGACTGCGGTGGTGACAGAACCCCAACTGCTAGATCTGAATGATACTGTGGCGGTAGAACCTCAACTGGTGGATCTGATTGTTGCGTCAGCGATAGAACCCCAACTACTAGATCTGAATGGTATTGTGGCAGTAGAACCTCAACTATTGGATGTGATTGTTGCGGCGGTGACAAAACCCCAACTGCTAGATCTAATCTAGCAAATAAGATAATGGGCGATATTAGAGAGTCAAGGGAATTATGGTCTCAAAGGAGTATCAGGTGCTACAGATCACAATATACATAAGGGTCCAACAATATTACTCGACCCAATATTTCAGGGCACTAACTAAGGAGGATCAATCGTACCCTTAACCGTACTACCCGACTACCCAATCATACACGCGAGTAATCCCCCCGAGTGTTGTTCTCAATTTACTGTAGTAGCAAGACGGCCAACGGTTTATCTAAGGTGAGGTTTTAGGTGAGTCTAAGGGGCTTCTCGTATACCTAGAGGGTATGTGGAAGGAAGTCTATTTGCAGTTTTGTCTAATGTGCTACTACTCGAAGGGGTACCCATAGGGGTTATAAGGGACTCCAACAAGCATGACCACCTCTTGTATTTCCTGGTTGCATGCCTCCCCAAATACGTAAGTTTATGTGCTCAATGACAAATCCCATGGTTTAAAGATGTGGGAACGCATCTCTATCCAAAAAAAAAATCTACCAAAAATGGAGGTACCACCAGCCTTGGAAAGTGTTCTTATACCACTTTTTATGCTCTTGACCTATGAGAAATTCCAAAATACCAAATATGCAAAGAAATACAACCTAGAACACATAACACAATGAGAAAAACAACAAGTATTTTATTATTCAGAGATGAAAGCAATGTTCACTTGCCTCTTCGAGGGGGAAACCTCTAGCATAGCAGAGCTCGATTGCAAAATAAGACTTCTTATTTCTCAATGTGAAGTCTCTATCCTTTATATAGGATTCATACATACAATACCATGGGTCATTACCATGGTTCTCTCAATACCATATATCTAATACCATGGCCTGTTTTCAATTAACTGTGGTCCCTTTCTTAAATGTGGGTCAACCACTTACAATTATTAATACAGAATTTATTGACTCTTTAACTAAATATAACTATGACTCGACCCTATTACATAAATAAAGGGGTTAGGGTTGGACCCTAATAGAACTCATTGCAGGCATCAACAACGATATACAAAAAAAACAAAAACAAATCCTAACTAAAATCTATATGCATGTATATGTTGCTTATTTTGAAAGGGTATACTCAGTTCCAATGTGCATGCTTTCCCAAAGTTGAAGGTGATATGCGAAATTTTTTCCCTAGGACATAAGGATTAATTTATTACACTTATATTCTTACAAGCACACCTATCAAACTTGAATAAATACACATTAAAAATTTTACTAACTCTTATGTGAGCAGGGTTCCTAGGGGATGTAGGGTCGCATAATTTCCTTTGTTCTAACTAAGATATAATTAGTTTTATTTTCTTGTTTCCCTACTTTACAATGTCTATTTCATGCCTTGTCATATACATAGAAAATGCTATTGTAATTTAATAAGGTTGATTTATGGTAGTTCAAGAACTTCATGTATCAATCATAGGAGGCCATCTATTACATCTCTATGTTCCTTGCATGTGAATGACAATACATGACATCTCCTCGTTGAGCATTGGAGAATGATCCCTCCAAACCCTAACCTAACGTCCAAAACATTGCTTTCCCTTGAAGGGTTTTCTCTCAAATTCACGTAGTCCAACTCCTGAAACCCTACCATGGGAAGGAGTGGTTATGCTATAGTTATGTCTAATTTTTTATCTAGTGGATCTTCCATATTTACTAGCTGGTGCTCAATTGCTTGATGATGTGCAAGTTAGCAATTTTGTTTCTGTTATTCTTTTCCTTTTGCCTATTTTCATTTTGTGACTATAGGTCGACTCATTTATCTGGGATTTCTTTGTATCTATTTCCAAGAAAGTTCTTGAGTGACCCACAGGGTAAGGTTGTTGTGTTCCTCCTTCCATAATTTACTATGGCTGTGTGAGGTTACATTTATCGTTTTGCTCATAGTATTATGGCTAAGCGCCCATTTTCAGTCTACATTTAAATGGTATTGATTTACTATTAATATCATTTTTTTTTTTTGCTTCCTTTACTATGTTTTCCTTCTTCTTCTTTTTTTCTTTTCTCTTCTGAGTGGGAATAGGGGTGCCAAGAATCTAAACTTTATTCTTCCAAATGTAATTTTCTTCACTGGGGAGACTACCCAAGTGTAGATGCAAGTATAAGCATATCATTTTTTCTATAGTTAATTTCTTTCTCATAATGGCATGCACCTATCATTTCTTCCCTATTAACCTAGGGTATTCTGTGAAATTTCAAGCTAAAAAGAAACCTTTAGCCTCATCCATCATGGTCTATAGCCACTAAATAGCCACTACGTGGGTTACCGGTATGAAGTCTTTGAATAGGTAATTTTCACCTTTTTTTCTCTTTTCTTTTTCTATTTTCTGCAACGATTCGTTAATTCAATTTCCCATTTTATAACTTAGCCAATACTGAATTATATTCAGCTAATTTATACTCATTTATATTAACTTGCAGGGCTAGAGTTATTCTAAATTTTATAGCCCCAGTTATTTCCTTGTCTTACTCGTACTGGTTTATTCCACCCCATATACAACGCTTAATACCATGGATCTTTTTTTCATCAACTTGAGATATAATTTGACATTTTGCAATATGTGGTGCTATGAGGATTTAGCTACAGTAATAGGCTAGTTGCTACACAACTATAGGTAAAGAAATCTTATCCACCCATCCTAATTATGTCTCTTTCTTTGACTTTCTACTTCGTCAAATTCTTGGTTGATTTCTATATTGTTTCCACTCCCAAGGTTTTATTTCCTTTTCTTTTTTATTTCATTGATATGTGAGACTTACCTATTTGATATTGGTTGTTTCTCTCCTTAGGGAGAAATAACTATATAACTTGTTATCGAGGGTTTTTTCCATGTTGTCGACCCCTCTATTTGTGCTCCTTGGAATACAAACTCTTGTATTATGTAACTGATTGAATTCACAATACATTGCAATTTATCTCTTCATGCATGAAATATATTTTTACTCCAATATTGGATGTTGATACTATAGCATTCATATAGGATTTCTCATGTATTAGCATGTCGATATACTGATAATAGAATTCTACAAATCATTCTTCCTACTGTACAGTTTGGAAAATTGTTTATTTTTCAGTATATGGTTATAATGCGCATTAATTTATTACTTTTATATGTTTGGTACAACTTTTTCACTATATTTTTTCTTATGAAGGGTTATCTTCTTTAGCTTGATTCTTAAAATACTGAGTTGCTTAATATCTTTTAACACTGTGGAATTTCCTCCACTTTTATTTTGTACCTACTTACTAAATGATCGCTATAAGTTGCATAAAGACTTGCCCTGTCATTAAGGGTCTTGTTATCACAATGTTTTAGGTAGTTTTATTGGATATAATGGTTGGTTTTTACATTATTCATTTCTCTCAAATTAAGACTAGACAACCTTTCTATTGATTGATGCCCCCTTTGTAGCGTAAGCCAATATTTTGCTATCAAGTTCTATTTATCACTCCACATGGTTTCTGGAATCGTTACCACTGGGTTTTATTTAGTTTATTTCCCCTAATGTTTAACCTTTCATAATAAAGTGCCTTTACTTGTTTTACAATTAATCAGTGTAACTAGGCGCCATTGAATTATACTGAGCAATCAATGCTACCCTTGGCCAATTCATGCATATAATCCTTTATCCCCCCATTCTCCATACAAGAAGGTAAGGATACCACCAACATATTACACATGGAATATTCAACCTATGTTTAGTGTTTGTTTCCTATGTAGTAATCATAAAGTTTAACATAGATTTAAAATTCTCATCAAATAACATATATCATCACAATCATCTATAAAGTGTATATATTATTTTATTTAAACAAAGCCATATCAAACATGATTGGATTATATTCAGGCTATCGAAATGAAGATTTGCCTGAATCAATTAACTATGAATAACAACTACAACGTACATGTTAAACAACTTACATACTCTAAATCCAAAAATTGATTTACACATTCAACCAACTAAATTAAAATACTAGCGTAACACAGATTTTCCTAACTGGTTCAATTACTGGAAAATTTACTTAGGAATCACACTTTCCACTCAACCATGAACTACATACTCCAGTTCTCCTCGAGATGATATGTCCTTGCCTCCAACTTGGATTAAAAACCCCTCTAATCCCCAGTTTATGTATTTTATACAATTTCTTCCATAGAATTTTTTTTCCTTAGCGACGTCCCACTTTGGTGGTTCTACCAACCCACTTGCCCAGGATTTTTATTTTTATTTTTTATTTTTTTCTTTAAAGCCTACTTTTCTCTCCCATTGTGCTTTATTCCATCCATAGTTAGTGTTAGTCTTTCTCTAGCTAAGTGATTTACTGTATCTTTCTCTCCCAATCCATTAAATCCTATCTATTGTCTCCTAAAGATTTTTTTCTTAGGAGTAAAGTGCTTCCATTGCACCTTAACCTAAGAAATGACTCGATTCTAGAGAAATATCTCTTTTCAATCTAATATGTAGAGTGGCTCTGGTAGGAAATCTCCTTCGGGTTCCACCTGCATCAAATTCCAATCAATTATGTGAGAATTATCATGGACATATTTTTTTAATAAAGAGACATGAAAAACATTGTGTACTTTAATATGGTTGGGAAATGTTAGTTTATATGCTACTGGACCAATTCTGTCAAATACTTCAAAAGGTCCATAGAATCGTGGCACCAATTTTGTACAAGTCTCGATCCTTAAGGTACTTTTCCTTAGTTTCACTCTTAAGTAAACATGGTCTCCAATCTTAAATTCTTTATGGATTCTTTTCTTGTCAGCAAAACTTTTATGCTTGTCATATATCATTTTGATGTTCTGTCTAATGTTTCGTACCACCTATTCCATTTCCTGCAAGGCATATGGACCTAATATCAATCTATCCTTCGACTGACTTTAAATAAGAGATGTATGACATTTTCTACCATGCAAAGCTTCAAAAGTACTCATTTTTATTGAATTTTGGTAGTTGTTGTTGAAATAAAATTCTACTAAATGCAGAAAATCCCCTCATTTGGTTGGCTTGTTCATGACGTACATCCTCAGTATATCTTATAAAATTTGATTGGTTCTTTCTATCTATCCAACCATTTGAGGTTGATATGCAATGCTAAAATTTAGCTGAGTTCTTATGCCCCCAAACAAAGCTTTCCAAAATTTGGAGGTAAACTTAACATCCTTGTCCAACACTACCATCTTTGGCAATCCATGTAGTTGGAAATTTCCTTCATGAAAATATTGGCAATCTGTGATGTCCCATAAGTGGACTGTACATGAATAAAATGAGTTGATTTACTTAAGGTGTCTATCACCACCATAATGGAATCATATTTTCATTTGGTATTTGGTAATCCCGTGATAAAATCCAGGGAAATCACTTCCCATTTCCATTCAGGAATAGGCAGTGGATTTAGTAATCCAATCGGATGTTGATGTTCCACTTTCATTAACTGACATTCTAAACATTTTGATAAGTATTCAGCAACCTCCTTTTTCATACCTGACCAAAAAAATTCCTTCCTTAATGTGGTTATCATCTTTTGATATCTGGAATGCCTCACATACGGTTGTTTATGATATTCATTTAGTATTAACTGTTTCGGAGCACTCACATTAGGAACATACAATCTGTTTTTGTAAATTAATAAGTTTTCAGAATTTCAGAATAACTTGGAAGTTTTGCTTGCTGCAATTTCAGTTGAATTTCCAGATATTTATAATCTTTCTATATTAAATTTTTAATCTGCTCTACAAATTTTGTGCTAATAATGTAGTCAGATGCCCCCGAAACAGTATGTGCATGCCTTCTTAAGGCATCTACTATCCTATTTTATTTCTCTTTTATGTGCTTAATGTCAAACTCAAACTCACTAAGGAGCACAATCCACCTAGCTTATCTATCTTAAGATCTGTTTGAATGAAGAAATATTTCAAGCTAGTATGAAATGTTACTAAAGTGAAATTCTTCCCTAATAGATAATGTATCCACATCTTTAAAGCATGTATTACAACAACTAATTCTATATCATATATTGTATAATATCTTTCATGTGTCTTCAACATTCTAGAATCATAAGATACTACTGAATTTTCCTGCATCAGAACACCCCCTAGACCTTCCAAACAAGCATTGGTGAAAATAATGAATTCTTTTTTTGGGTCTGCGATATCAATATAGGGGCTACTATTAGCAATTATTTCAATTTGTCGAAACTTTCCTAGATTTGTTTATCCATTCAAACCTTGTTCCCTTTTATGTAAGAAGGTAATAAGGTAAGCTAGTTTAGAGAAGTCTTCTATAAGTCTTTGATAATATCCTATGATTCCCATAAATGAGCAGACAATTGACACATCCTTAGGTATGGGCCAATTTAAAATAGCCCTAACCTTTTCAGGATCAACAGAAAACCCTTCCTTTGAAATAACATGACCCAAATATTGTATTCTATCCTTATAAAACTCCGATTTTCTAAATTTAGCATATCACTGATATTCTCTTAAAGTTTACAGCACTAACTTCAAATGTTCTTTGTGTTCCTTTTTATTGTTGGAATACATTAAAATATCATTTATAAATACCAAGAAAAATTTATAAAGACACTTATTAAGTACATTGTTCATTAAACACATAAAGGTCACGAGTGCATTAGTAAGACCAAATCGTAACACTACAAATTCGTAGTGACCATATCTAGTCCAAAATGTTGTCTTATAAACCCCTTCATCATTTATTCTCAATTGATGATACCCGATCCTTAAGTCATTTTTTGAGAATATGGTTTCCCCATTCACTTGATCGAACATATCATCAATATGGGGTAGCAGGTATTTCTTTTTAATAGTTAACTTATTTGGTTATCAGTAGTTGATGCATATTCTAAATGTACCATTCTTCTTCTTAACAAATAACACGGGATCCCCAGATGGTGATACATTGGGCCTAATATAGCCTTTGTCTAGCGATTCTTGTAATTGTATCTTCAACTCTAATAGCTTAGGTACACAAATTCTATAGGGATCTCTAGACACTAGGGTTGCACTGAGAACCATATCAATAGAGAAATTTGTATCTTTGTGGGGAGGTAAGCCCGAAATTTCCTCTGGAAAAACATCCCTAAATTCTTTGATGACTAGCAGGGTCTCTAAAGTTTGTTGTTATGTTTGCAGCTTGTTTTCTTCCACATGCACCATGAATAACTGACACCCTTTTCTTGAACTCTTTCTCATTTGTAAGGGTAAAATTTTTCGAACCGATATGGGTTTCGGTATGCCTTTAATTATTTGAGTTTTCCCATTCTGAATCACACATCATATTGTTTTCTCTAAGTAATTCATGAGATCACCATGCTTCTCCAACCATTCCATGCCTATTAGCACATCGTAGGATCTTAAGGGAAGTATATTTAGATTTACTGTTGTGGAATATCCATTTAAATTAGTATGGCACTATCTCACTTGGTTGGTGATCCTTCTCTTGGTGTCAATTGCTAACTACACCAGCCATGCAGTCTGAAATTTCTCTATTTTGCGATACATTCTCCTACAAAATGTGGTCCGATGTAACTTAAACTAGCCCTTAGATAAATTAAGATAGAAACAAATTGTTTAAAATTGTACCTTCAATCTCGATTGATGCTCCGCTTATCTATCTTCTAGGGCTGCACTTACTTTTGGAATATTTATGGCTATATCATTCACCGTTGTAGCCTCTTATATATCTTGAATATTTTGAATAGACCTAGGGTTATGTGGGAAATCCTTCAACAGATGAGGCTCACCACACCCCAAACACTTCAGTGGTTCTTTTTCCTTGACTCCGTTGATCTTTTTATTGTTTAGATCCATGGGTTTGGACCCAATTTGGGATTGTCCTAACTAATTTAAATTCCCTTTGTTAAATTTCTTCCATAGATGGTCCCTTCCAAAGTTCTTAATATAAGCATGTTTCTTCCTTTTTGACCCCATTGTTGATCTGTTTCTATCGTTAACTTTCCAAGGCTTTGGACCTTCACCCCTATTCTTAAATTGTTGATAGCACAATCTTACCTTCCTTACTGCCTTGTCCATGGTTTTAGGATTTTCAAACTCAATTATTTCCTTGTAGGGGGCTGGTAGGCAATTCAAAAATCATTTTAATTTCACTATCTCTTCCTTAATCTAGGTAACATACCACAGTAAATATGTAAATTTAGCCACAACCACGTCCATAATTAATTGTCCCAATCTCAATTCATGAAATTCCTTTTCTCTGTCATCATAATATCCTTCATTTAGAAACCAAGACTTAAACTACTTCTAGAATCCATCCCAAGATATTGCCTTCTCCTCCAAGGTGTGTACTGCTTTGACCTCTTCCCACTAAAGAGAAGCTTTACCTTGGAGTTGATAAATGGTCAATCTAAACTTCAGATTTCTCTCGTACTCATAAAAATGAAAATACTTGGTCATATTGAGGATCCAAACCTCTATCCTCCTCATTGACCCCATCAAAAGTAGGGGTTTTATTTTTCTAAACTCCCCTTGAAACTCCATCTTTGCTTTTTTTGTTTCTAGTTCTTCTAGCTCCGTGATTTTATGACTAGACCTTTCGTCCAAATATTTTTCATCATTTCTTGTTCCTCACTTTCCTTTAATAGGCGTTCATTTTTGATTCTGAGGTGAGCCCATTCCTACTGCAAATTTTGGATACCATCCATAAATGGAGTTGTTGGTGGGGTCCTTCCATTCCCTAACTCTACATATAATTCTTCTCCTTCTGTTTTAGCTGGAGGGGGGTCCTATGCCATTATGCGGTAGGCTTCTTTTCTTGAATACCTTGTAGTCAACATGAACAAGTATTAGCAATGTGTCACTTAAATCAATATTTCAATTCTGCACTTTGCTACTTATAATTGTGGTGGTTCCTTCAAGCACCATTTTGAACCTGGGCTTTGATACCATCTGTTAGCAACCTAGTTGTTACAAAAATAAAATAAAAATTATAACTAAAATCTATTTGCATGTATTTATTGCTCATTTTGAAAGGGTATACTCAGTGCAACATAGTTACTGATCCAATAGGAACTATTACCTCAAAACAAGTACTCAAGCCCGAAAACCCCAAAAAAACATGAAAAACAACCCGAAAATAAAAAGTGTTGATTTCGCATCACCATTTTTTTTTCAGAGTAAATTTTCAATATTTTTTAAAAATAATAGTAAAAAAAAGATAAAAGGCATTTTGTTTCATGCAAAAAACACCTTAAAATCGAAAAGTGTTGATGCCAGAATAATGTCTTTTATTGAATTGAGACTTCTATGATCTATATTAATTATTTTAAGACTCTTTGGAAAAAATCACATAGAAAAACTTTTGTCAACGCATTTCGAACCAACCAGTGTGGTTCATCGTCAGGACACGTTGAATGAGCAGATCTCACTTTGCACATTAAATAGATAGGGGAGATTATCCCATGACTTAGTTCTCTCGATAAGGTAACGGCTAAAAAGGACAACAACTCGATTTGACCGGATAACGGCTAGTTTGACTCTGATAAGGGGCATATATATATATATATATATATATATTTAATAAGAAAATCCGGTTATTAATATTCAATTGTAAGTGGACCATGTTACAAACATATACTAGAATAAGTAAAATTAATATATTATAAAGTAATCATAAAATACATTAATTGCAAATATATTTGATAATATAAATTAATTAATTAAAATAATTAGAAATAGTATAAATCAATTAAAATTGTTAGATAAAAAAATAGTTAGTTAAAAACCAAAAATAAGAAGTAATAGTTATCAAATTTATTAATTGGACATACATATTTATAATAATTCTTTAAGGAGTTTATTTCAGGATAAAATTAGAGAATTCAAAATATTACAATATAAAAATTAATTCATAAGTCTATTTAAGGATAAAATAGTATATTGGTTTTAAATTAATTAATTAATCTTTTGTAAATATTAATAAAATAAATTAGTAGTCACAGAGTTACACATAAAAAATAAATAATAAATGATTGAAAATAAAAATTACCATATTAAAGTTTAATTAATAGTTTAAATTAATTAATTAAAATAGATTAAATTAAAATTAATATTTGTAAATTTATTATTAATTAAGTTTAAATTAATAGACCCAGAGTTTTTCAACATATAAAATATTTATTTAAAAAATAAAAAATAAATAAAAATAATAATAATAATAATAAAATAAACTAGAATTATCATATTAAAAAATTAAACAATTATTTAAGAGAGGGAAGAAAGAAAACGATTGGGAGAAGAGGGATAGGACCCAGCAACCACTGATCTTCCAGCCATCCTCTCTATTGAGATTGTTTGACCTTTTTTCAATCTGAAGGGCTTCCCTAAATTTCCCGTGATGGAATTGTGACACTTTAGCAATCACACTAGCCTCCTCGAGACAGACATGATGATTGGTTTTCTCCACATGCTCTGCTAAAGCGGAAAACTTAGTTCTCATATGCTTGAGGTCAGCTGCGTGCTCACTAATGCTTTGATTAATGGAGCGACCAGTCTCACCAATATAAAGGGTCCCACAGGAACAAGGAATCATATAAACCCCTTTCATGTCCTTGGGGTTGATGGGATCCTTCACAGATCTTAGGGATTTACTGAGTCATGGGATATTTTGCCCTATCTATTTAATGTGCAAAGTGAGATCTACTCATTCAACTTGTCCTGACGATGAACCACACTGGTTGGTTCGAAACGCGTCGACAAAAGTTTTTCTATGTGATTTTTGCCGAAGAGTCTTCAAATAAATAACGTCTTTTTTTAGGGTACATTTTCAACATTTTTTAATAATGACATTAAAAATAAAATATCATGACTCTGAAAAACTTTAAATTTCCAACGATTTTCAAGCATGACATTAAAGAAAAAATATGATGTCTTTGAAAAGCCTTAAAATTCCAATGATTTTTAAGCATGACATAAATTTAAAATATCACTTCTTTGAAAAACCTTAAAATTCCAACAAATTTCAAACATGGTGCTAAGAAAAAATACTTGTAATTGTTTTCAAGCATAGCATTAATGATAAAATATCACAACTTAGAAAAGCATTAAAATCTTGACAATTTTTCAACCATGGAATTAAAACCAAAGACTATGACTACAAAACAATCTTAAGTTTTTAAAATATTTCAAACATGACATTATGGAACAATTTTATGACTAAAAGAACTTTAAAAATGAACACTTGAATGAAAGAATTATTATACCAAGAGTAATTTTTTCCCCAATGTTTAACCTTTCTCCCTAAAGTGCCTTTACTTGTTTTACAATTAGTCATTGTAACTAAGTGCCACAGAACTATACTAAACAATTAGTGCTACCCTAGCCAATTCATGCATATATTCCTTTCTCCCACCCTTCTGTATACAAGAAGGTAAGGATACCACACGTTAATCAAGTGAAACATTGACAAATGAAGTGAATACTTACCATTGCCCATGTTTAAATACGCATTGACCCACAACAATTATCGTTGCCATCACAACAAAATTTAAAATTCGGAACTATTGACGAAAAATGGACATGACAACAAATTAAAGGTACAAATGACTAAGTTAAAATGGAGAAGGAAAACTAAATCAGAAAAAGTAGAGTATCTCATTAAACCCAGATTAGAGAAAATTAGTTTCTAAATAAATTACATTTTAATGCCATATATATATATATATATATATATCTATATATATATATATATATATATATATATATAAGGAAGGGTTATAGGATTGCATTAGATATTTGGCATAAAGCCATAACACAAATTACATATATTGGAGGTGATTTTTGAGCACCTCTCCAACGAGAGGATCAAGGCGCATATGCTTATGATTCGTCTCTTCTTGCATTTTACAATGAACTTTATTTCTGTTATTTGCCTGAGCTTGTGAATGCAAACAAATTGCTTCAATAAAATGCAGTGAAACATGGAAGATAGGGGATTAAGGAATTGGATCCCACGATGTTTCTTTGTCTCTGAGAATAGCCCCAGTAGGTATCTGGGTTTCCTTGTTTGCTTCAATATCCACCTCTTTGTTGTTTATTCTAAGCACATGGAAAAATTCCAATTTCAAGGACTTTGCCATTGCTTTGACTCTTGTGATCGTCCTTACAAGACGCAAATATGTTGGAATAGAGTTTTTCACCATTGTTTTGATGATGATCTGCGAATCACCAAAGACATTAACCTCCCTGAATCCCAATTCTTTAAGCAGCTTGATCCCTTGGAAAAGAGCCAAGGCTTCAGCTTGCATGCTAGAGGAGTGACCGAGTACCCAAGCAAATCCGTGGATAAGATTTCCTTCTATATTTATTATGAGCCCTCCCGCACCAGCGATTCCTAGATTTCTCTTGGTTTCCTCGTCAAAGAAGAGAGAGGGGATTGTTTGCTTAGAAATCCAGGACTGAAAGTCTTCTTCATTTTTCTGATTTTCCATTCTTTGGGAGGAATGGGGATGATAATCGATTTTTGGAATTGGAGACTGAGTGCAGCACTCAACTCGATGTCTTGTTGGCATAAGCTTGAATCATCCATTCTATCTCTCAGGCATTCATTTAGCTGACATTTCACTGTGATTGCAATGAGACTGAAATCCCGCTCTTTGTTTATGGATATCCTTCTATTCCTCTCTAACCAAATCTGCCAACTGATAATTTTGGGGAAGATCAGTCCAGGCTGCTATGATTAATTTGTTTCTTGGGGTTGGACCTGGGTATCTAGGCAGCAAACCAGCAAACAAATCCAAGATAATGCAGGGGAGAGTAAAGCTAGATTTCCATACTCTAAGAGCTCTTGCCATATTTCAATAGCATATCTACACTACAGCATGAGGTGAAGGGACGTGAAGGGTGGATTCTGGCTTATCTTTACATAGCATGCATCTAGAAGGGCCAAAAAATGCCCTCTTAGTTATATATTTTATGAAGGTTTTTTTAGTTGAGTGTAAGATTAGAGATATGTTGAAATCATAAATTTAATTTTTTTTTCAAATATTTTTCAAAATACTAATTTTCAATATATAATTAAAAATTATTTTTATAACAATAATAAATAATAATAATTTTGAAAAAAAACAAAAAAACTTGCATGGTTTAGACATCCTCATACTGGAACTAAGCGCTTCTAAAATATAGACTTGATTTATAATTATAAATGTCTTCTAAACAATCATAATAGCTTCACCTTAATTTGAAAATAGCTTTGAAAACATAGATATACATATAAGAAATTCCAAACGAAAATATTCTTGCAATTGCAACCTGTGGAGTGATATTATCGTGACTATTTGCTCTTTTAGTAGTGTCTTTATTTATTTTATCAATTGTTCACAAGCTTCTGTGACGCTGCCAAATCAATCTATATATACGCACAGTTAAACAAACAACAACCAGAGGTTTGCGCCAAGAACACATCATGACAAAAGAACGTGTTTTAAACTTGGGAAATATAAAAAATATAGAAGACCATATATAGTCATAATAGAATCTGTGCCCCTGCACCTAAATCTACTTTTACGCTATTCCCTCCTCTGCTGGTCTATGGGCCAACCTTAGGAACCAGGACAATTGCAAAAAAAAATTATACTAATGTCTTGCAGGAACTGGTAATGGGATCCCACATAGCTGGCTGCAGAAAATTCCGCCCATCAACTCCGCGAGCATTGTAGCTTGCCCCGGTCGGATAAGCCCCTTTTCCATATATTCCCGGGCAGGCAGACATGGCCTCCAAAGGTGTAGCGGCGTCGCCTTGGAAGTAGCCGGTGTCAAAGGGATTGGTGACTACTCCTGCAAGAACCGTGGCGATGTTGATGATCATCCCATCAATGCCCATGTCTCTGTTTGGTGCCACCAAGGGAGGAATCTGGGGTCCGTAAATGGGCTGATGAAACGGCCACGCTCACTGTCCCGACATTGAGTTTCGGAGTTCCCGACCATGCATATGGCAGAGGAAGGTTCTTGGCGGCCAAGAAATTAGCATGAAATCCACAACTCATACAGAAGCCCTCCACACTAACATCATCGGAAGTGAGAACCAAATACAGGGCGTTGCCATTCTCCAGCAGTGCTCTCTGTTATCACTCAGGTTGTCCCTAGGCTCCTATTAGGGATACGGCCGAGGTAACCACAAACCAATATTCTGATTGCAGGTTCTAGCCCACCTGCAATCGGAGAGGGCTCTCTCCTTTAGACTCAACCTTAGTTGATCTACATTCAACCTTAGTTGATGATTTTAGGCTAGCTTTCTGACTTCAAGGGAATGTTGGCTGTGATTAGAAGGAAGGTAGGATTCTTGAATAAAGAGGCATAGTAAGGTGTTATAAGTTTTGAACCATTGGGCATGGAGTCACAGATTGAGGCATGCAAGCGTTTTCTTGGTCACAAGGGGATACGGAGCGGGATAGCCACACAGGATACAATATTCAGTATGCTGAAAGTACGGAATGAACATCAGGGATGAAAGGCAAAAGAGAATCATTTCATCATGCTGAAAAAGGGGAGAAGTGGATGAGTGGGATCCCGGAGTAGTTAAGAATTCCGAAGACATGCACTCATATGTGAAAGAAACAGCGTAAACCAAAGCATTCAAGAATTCTAGCTCATAACTGTTTCTGAAGAAAACATCGAAAAGTGCAGAAATTGAACTTAAGGTGTAACGAAACAAATCTTAAGCTATTCTTTTTTCCTGCAGCTTAGAAAGGTGGAAAGATGATGAAAACATAAAATAGACAGGGAAGAATAACACTTATTGGATCACGCAGAGACACAGGAATTCCGTGATCATTCCTCGGCCAAGAGTAAACAGCAAGTTGTTTCGCAATCCATGCTTTCAGCAATCTTTGATTATGAAAAAATATGACAGTTACAGTGCGAATCTTTACTCAGAGAAATTGCTGGAAAGGAAACTGACCAACAACTACTACTACCAACCAACCAACCCTTCACAATATCGCTTTAAGTGGTATTTATAAACAAAATATCAGGAAGACATCATTACAAGTGACCTTGACAGGCCTGCTTAGAACTCTTCAAAAATCTAAATGTTGCTGGAATTAAATGCAAGTAAATCTTTTTTGCTGCGCTGGGGGCAGCTGAATCGGAACAGGTGACGAGGTGGCCTTTGGGGACCAGATGCGGTGCTGCTGAAGTGAATGAGCTTTGGGGTTGTAGTTCGGCTTTGGTGCAAATTGAATGTGCAATTATTACGATTTGAGAGCTCCAAGTAATTTCGCTCTCCTTCTGTGAATCTGTTGGAAGATATTCAATTTTCTCTTGCTTTGGGCCGCCGCTCAAGATATTCTCTGATACACTTTGCCGCTACATTGATGGTTCCCGCCGTCGACTGATACTCTTTGACATGCTTGATACCTGCTGATTTGATCTGATACACTTTAAACTCTGTGAATGATCTGCTGTTGTCTTCAAACCGGATCCTTTGGCACGTTTGGGCGATTTTCGGGCTTTTTCGGCGTGCAGTGGGCTCGGAAACTAGAAGATTCTCTGAAGATTCCTCGAAATGGCCTATTTCCCGTAGCGATACACGAATAGCGAATAGCGCTTCGCGCTATTCGCGCATCGGAAACTGCCTCTGTTTCTTGATCTGGAGCTCCGAAGTGCGACTTTTCTTCCTGCACGAAGCTTTTTCGGCTTTTCTTGCTGCTGACGTAAGCATGGCGTCGGCTGTACGGCGGATGACATCATCTGTGGGTCCCTGGTACAGTGCGATGTAGTGAGGTACTGGATAGACTATGGTGAAGAGACTCCGATGCGGTATTGCGATATCACGTCGGCGGGGAAAGAGGGGGATCATTAGGTTGGGCACTTGGCGCTTGCGACTGCCGATATGCGATATCGCGATATCGCATCGGTGGAGAGGAAAGGTGAACGGTTTGGACACTCGGCGTTTTGTGATCGCCGATCGCCGATATCGCAATATCGCATCGGCGGGGGACGGATGGGCTATGTTTTGCATGAATGCGAGAGTGCGAGGTTGCGACGCGAAAACGGTCTTGAGGGGGAAAAGGTAAGTAAGTGGGTGTGAAGGTCATATAAGGTTTCGGAAAGGGTCCGACTACCTCGGGGGGGACTTTATACTTTGGAAGGAGTCCATTGTATTTGGGAGGTGGTTCGGGGGTCGGGGGTCTTGCTTAGTTTCTGATAAACTGAACAATTCCCGGGAACTGATATGGTTATTTTTCAACCAGGGGAGGGATATTACATAAGGGGTTTTTGCTTAATATTAATACAGGGACGGGGAACATAGGGAGCTACATAATAATGTTAGTGGTTAATATGGAGATGATAAGAAAGCGCTAAGTTCGGGGGACTTAGGCTGTTACAAGGGGTAGGACCATATTTCGGGAGAAGATATGGAACAACTTTGAGTAAAGCAGATCTTTACTCAACCGGAGTGATGAAGATGATGAACTCAAGAGGTGTCAAGCAGATCTTGACCTCTTATGGGGATGTTAGTTAATGATTGGGAAAAACAGAGAAGGGAAGTCAGTTATACCTCATTTGAGCCTTTTTGCTTACAAATCTTTGCTGATTATGTTCTACATGATATGATACCTGAAAACTTGGAATTTGTCAGCAATTCAACAGCCTCAGAACTACCTACCCAGCCTACTTTCCTAGCATTTTATCTTCTTTTTGCTTGGGGTGCACTTAGACTTGCAAACCCATCATACATTTTCTTTTGATGCTTTCCTAACTACATAATACCCTTATTTCTTCCAGAGCCCAGATTAAACTGTCAGACTCTTCTATTTCTCTACCTATCTAAGAGTCTGCCAAGATTAAATTGTTTGGACAGACTTACAATCTCTATATTCTAAAACAGGAAATTTAAACCTAGGGAGACCAAGATTAAACTGTTTGGACCTCCCTTTAACTAAAAGTAGCGATACCAGGAAAACTTTACAAAATTTGAAGGCAATTGAATGAACTTGCAGTAGCCTTCTTCATTTGGAGACTGTTTGAGCAAATATGGAGCATTGTAGCAAGCAAAGTACAACATATTTGGCCTG
>APFE031563224.1:78713-136979 GCA_000404065.3 Pinus taeda
GTAACCACAAAACAATCTTCTGATTGCAGGTTCTAGCCCACCTGCAATCGGAGAGGGCTCTCTCCTTTAGATTCAACCTTAGTTGATCTAGATTCAACCTTAGTTGATGATTTTAGGCTAGCTTTCTGACTTCAAGGGAATGTTGGCTGTGATTGGAAGGAAGGTAGGATTCTTGAGTAAAGAGGCACAGTAAGGTGTTATAAGTTTTGAACCATTGGGCATGGAGTCACAGATTGAGGCATGCGAGCGTTTTCTTGGTCACAAGGGGATACGGAGCGGGATAGCCACACAGGATATAATATTTAGTATGCTGAAAGTACAGAATGAACATCAGGGATGAAAGGCAAAAGAGAATCATTTCATCATGTTGACAAAGGGGAGAAGTGGATGAGTGGGATCCCGGAGCAGTTAAGAATTCCAAAGACATGCACTCATATGTGAAAGAAACAACGTAAACCAGAGCATTCAAGAATTCTAGCTCATAACTGTTTCTGAAGAAAACATCGAAAAGTGCAAAAATTGAACTTAAGGTGTAACGAAACAAATCTTAAGCTATTGTTTTTTCCTGCAGCTTAGAAAGGCGGAAAGATGATGAAAACATAAAATAGACAGGGAAGAATAACACTTATTGGATCATGCAGAGACACAGGAATTCCGTGATCATTCCTCGGCCAAGAGTAAACAACAAGTTGTTTCGCAATCCATGCTTTCAGCAATCTTTGATTATGAAAAATATGACAGTTACAGTGTGAGTCTTTACTCAGAGAAATTGCTAGAAAGGAAACTGACCAACAACTACTACTACCAACCAACCAACCCTTCACAATATCGCTTCGGGTGGTATTTATAAACAAAATATCAGGAAGATATCATTACAAGTGACCTTGACAGGCCTGCTTAGAACTCTTCAAAAATCTAAACGCTGCTGGAATTAAATGCCAGTAAATCTTTTTGGCTGCGTTGGGGGCAGCTGAATCGGAACAGGTGACGAGGTGGCCTTTGGGGACCAGATGCGGTGCTGCTGAAGTGAATGAGCTTCGGGGCTGCAGTTCGGCTTTGGTGCGAATTGAATGTGCAATTATTACGATTTGAGAGCTCCAAGTAATTTCGCTCTCCTTCTGTGAATCTGCTGGAAGATATTCAATTTTCTCTTGCTTTGGGTCGCCGCTCAAGATATTCTCTGATACACTTTGCCGCTACATTGATGGTTTCCGCCGTCAACTGATACTCTTTGACACGCTTGATACCTGCTGATTTGATCTGATACACTTTAAACTCTGTGAATGATCTGCTGCTGTCTTCAAACCGGATCCTTCGGCACGTTCGGGCGATTTTCGGGCTTTTTCGGCGCGCAGTGGGCTCGGCAACTAGAAGATTCCCTGAAGATTCCTTGAAATGGTCTATTTCTTGAAACTGCCTCTGTTTCTTGATCTGGAGCTTCGAAGTGCGACTTTTCTTCCTGCGCAAAGCTTTTTCGGGTTTTCTGGCTGCTGACGTAAGCATGGCGTCGGCTGTACGGCGGATGACGTCATCTGTGGGTCCCTGGTACAGTGCGACGTAGTGAGGTACTGGATAGACTGTGGTGAAGAGACTCCGATGCGGTATTGTGATATCGCGTCGGCGGGGAAAGAGGGGGATCATTGGGTTGGGCACTTGGCGCTTGCGACTGCCGATATGCGATATCGTGATATCGCATCGGCGGAGAGGAAAGGTGAACGGTTTGGTCACTCGGCGTTTTGTGATCACCGATGGCCGATATCGCAATATTGCATCGGCGGGGGATGGATGGGCTATGTTTTGCATGAATGGGAGAGTGCAAGGTTGCGACGCGAAAACAGTCTTGAGGGGGAAAAGGTAAGTAAGTGGGTGTGAAGGTCATATAAGGTTTCGGAAAGGGTCCGACTACCTCAGGGGGACTTTATACTTTGGAAGGAGTCCATCGTATTTGGGAGGTGGTTCGGGGGTCGGGGCTCTTGCTTAGTTTCTGATAAACTAAACAATTCCCGGGAACTAATATGGTCATTTTTCAACCAGGGGAGGGATATTACATAAGGGGTTTTTACTTAATATTAATACAGGGATGGGGAACATAGGGAGCTACATAATAATGTTAGTGGTTAATATGGAGATGATAAGAAAGCGCTAAGTTCGGGGGACTTAGGCTGTTACAGGGGGTAGGACAATATTTCGGGAGAAGATATGGAACAACTTTGAGTAAAGCAGATCTTTACTCAACCGGAGTGATGAAGATGATGAACTCAAGAGGTGTCAAGCAGATCTTGACCTCTTTTGGGGATGTTAGTTAATGATTGGGGAAAACAGAGAAGGGAAGTCAGTTATACCTCATTTGAGCCTTTTTTCTTACAAATCTTTGCTGATTATGTTCTGCATGATATGATACCTGAAAACTTGGAATTGGTCAGCAATTCAACAACCTCAGAACTACCTACCCAGCCTACTTTCCTAGCATTTTATCTTCTTTTTGCTTGGGGTACACTTAGACTTGCAAACCCATCATACATTTTCTTTTGATGCTTTCCTAACTACATACTACCCTTATTTCTTCCAGAGCCCAGATTAAACTGTC
The DNA here is from genome assembly GCA_000404065.3 of Pinus taeda. Lineage (NCBI taxonomy): Eukaryota > Viridiplantae > Streptophyta > Pinopsida > Pinales > Pinaceae > Pinus > Pinus taeda. The sequence goes on from APFE031563224.1 coordinate 81,301, forward strand.
GGACTCTTCTATTTCTCTACCTATCTAAGAGTCTGCCAAGATTAAACTGTTTGGACAGACTTACAATCTCTATATTCTAAAACAGGAAATTTAAACCTAGGGAGAACAAGATTAAACTGTTTGGACCTCCCTTTAACTAAAAGTAGCGACACCAGTATACTTTACAAAATTTGAAGGGAATTGAATGAACTTGCAATAGCCTTCTTCATTTGGAGACTGTTTGAGAAAATATGGAGCATTGCAGCAAGAAAAGTACAACATATTTGGCCTGTGAAATAACAATCATGAAAAATGAATACCTGCTGCAGTAGGAGCTAACACTCTCGAAGCAATTGATGTCTCCACTAGAGCTGCAATGTCGCTCTCCTTGAGGGACTTGCCGAGGGAATAACCCTCGTCCAACTTTTGATTTCCCAGCCTTGTGCTTGAAATAACAGTGGCCTGGTTGGAGGCATCACTGTATCTTTCAGTGGTTTTCCACTAGCTATACACAGAGCTCCATGGCCTTGCTGGTCTCCAAAGACTGCACAAAATCTGCCACGATGGAACGCTGAACAGGGGTAAATCTACCATACCAAATTACATAAACATCCACAGTTGGTCTGGCAGTAAGCAGGGGACCATTGTCATAAGATAAAACAAGAGACTATTGTTCCACCAATACAGAGGAACACAGGTCAATCAGAAAAAGCAGACATACAAAAACCTTACACCTACCCATTCCCAAAATTTGATACTCCTTACTATTATAGTGCTGCCGGGGGCCTTGAAAGCAAGAAGGCCTGGGCGTTTCTGTGGGAAGTCTGGGCGCGGCCACCAAGAGGACTTCCACTGATTGGGTGTGTGGGGTGGATGGTATTGGTACCATCATAAATAGGGAGAAGATGGAAGATGAAGCTGAGGTTATCGTTGAAGGAAAGCATAGTGACAGCTAGGCGTCCTTTGGAGACACGCTGTAGCGCCCTGGTGTTTCAGCACGGGCGTGTGCCCCTCACTGAGCGGAAAATCGACTAAGTATGGCAACATGGCATTCCCACGATGCGATGTGCGTGCATGTTATGGGAGAGTGACCACAAGTTTATACGGAGCATTGGCGAGTTGAGGATACGCATAGGCCGACAGGAGTTTGGCGGTGGCGTGGGCGAGTCGATGCCCCAACGCACTAACACGAAGCGCTTCCATATTATACTTTGTGGAGTCGGCCATGGGAGGTCGCACCTCATGCGAAGGATATAAGTATGGAGCGCTGAGATGGCATTTGGCATCCATCAACCGAACGGCGAACCATCATACAACGAGCGGTGGCGCAGTCCAACAACGCGGTCTTTCGTTGTGCGACGGTTGTGCAGCGAGCTGGGTGATGCGCCCGCCGGTCGGGCGGAATGACACGGGCACAAGGTTGGCAGTCGGGCGGTGGAGCGCACGGGCGCCCGCCCGAACGTTGGCACGTTGTGGAGGTGTGAGGTTGGGCGGCGGTGCGCACGGGCGCCCACCCACCGAACGTTGGCACGTTGAACGGTGAACGCGGAGAAGTGAACGAGCGCGGGTCGTGCCAGGCGCGCCCGCCCGTTAGGCATTGCGTTTTTTGTTGTATACTTGGGTAGGCCGGGTAGACCGCCGTGCGCTCTTGCACGGGCGGGCGCCCGCCTTGGTGTAAAACGTCGGTCGAGCGTAGACTCCCGGTCATTGTAAAATCTCAATTATATAATAAAAAGAGTTTTATTATATGCATTCGATTGTTCTTGGATTTATGTTTATCATGTTATTATAATGATTATTCCGCACATTATAATTTAATAAACGAAGATTTAATAAAGTGAAGGCGTAGTTCGTAAAACGCTCAACCATGGAAACGGTGAGTCGTTTAGGCGGTGCCGCACCCGCTCAACTTAAGGAAAAAAGAGTTGGGGGAGTGACCGGTGGTATCAGAGCTGATTCAGGGTTGAAGAGGCTGAATGATAAGCGACAAGAACAGAAATGTATGCAGGTTATGGAGAAATAATGGATGAACAGTCTGGGTTTCGTAGACTTGGTGGTTCATGGGAAGACCACTCCAGCTCTTGTGGACACAGGGGCCACCCATAACTTTATGACGACACGGTTGGCTAGAGCTGTTGGACTGACGATCCTTCCATCTAACATGGAGGTGAAGGCAGTGAAATCTAAGGCCAAGGTGACGGGTTTGGCACACGAAGTGCCGGTACAGGCAGGAGACTGGACGGGTCAGTTGGACTTCACAGTGATGGAGATGAACGACTTCGATGTAATACTTGGACAGGATTTCTTGAAGGGAAACAAGGCTATTGTTGTCCCCTTCTGTGATGAGGTGGTTCTAGTTGGACAGACACGGACTTGGGCTTTGCCCACACATAGGCAAAGGAGGGAGGTCAATGTGCAGCATGTTTCTGCACTAAGTTTGGAGAGAGCCATGAAGGAATCAGACGTGGAGACATATGCAGTGATGTTCAAAGGAATCGACGGTGATGAAGTGGGGACGCCTATTTCAGCTGAGATTTCTGATGTGCTTGCCGAATATGCAGATTTGATGCCTGATGAGCTTCCAAAGAAGCTTCCACCAAGGCGTGCGGTGGACCACAACATTGAGCTTGAACCAGGGAAGGAACCCCCGGCTAAAGCACCTTATCGGTTGTCTGGACCTGAGTTGGAGGAATTGAAACGACAGCTAAAGGAGTTAGCTGATGCAGTTTTCATTAGACCTTCAAGGTCCCCATATGGAGCTCCAATATTATTCCACCGAAAGAAGGATAGCAATGAGCTAAGGATGTGCTGTGACTACCGTGCATTGAACAAGCAGATGGTGAGAAACAGGTATCCTTTGCCATTGGCTACAGATTGCTTCGACAAGCTTGTGAAGGCCCGAGTGTTTTCCAAGCTAGACTTGAACCATGGTTACTATCAGGTGTGGATTTCCAAAGGAGACGAGAAGAAAACCGCAATCGTAACAAGGTATGGCAGTTTTGAGTTCCTTGTTATGCCGTTTGGGTTATGCAACGCTCCTGCGACATTTTGTACTTTGATGAATGATGTCCTACGACCGTACTTGGACTCGTTCGTGGTGGTATACCTGGATGATATAGTGGTTTACAGTGATAACATGGAGGATCATAAGAAACACTTGGCGATGGTTTTCAAGGCACTGAGGGAGAATCAGTTGTTCTTGAAAAAGTCCAAGTGTGTGTTTGCTCAGACAGAGATACCGTTCCTTGGGCACATCGTTGGACAGGGGTACATACGGATGGAGCCAAGCAGGGTAAAGACTATCGAGGACTGGGTTGAACCGAAGAATGTCCATGATATGAGGGTGTTCTTGGGCATGACCAACTACCAACGAAAGTTCGTAGAAGGTTACTCCAAAGTAACATCGGCACTGACAGACCTACTGAAAAAGGACAAGAAGTGGTGTTGGACGGAGAAATGCCAAAAGGCATTTGATGAGTTGAAGAGAAGGATGGTTACAGCACCGATACTGAAGTTACCTGACTTCGGGAGACCGTGTCACGCCCCCAATTCTTTTTTTTCTTAATTGGGCGGGTGCGGCACTGCCTAAGTCATTAAGATATTCCATCATTAACAAACTTTACGGACTACGCCTTAACAATTCATAACCTTTATGAATTAACATGTGATAATCATTAATATTACACAATGATAAATCAATACTTCAACAATAGTAAACAACACGGCAATGTAATAATAATTTCCTTTTATTATATTGTAATGTTTATAACCGGAGGGCGCCCGCCCATGCACGGCTGCACGGCGGTCTGCCAAGACTCTACTGAAAATCAGATTACAATGTAATATATAACTCCGTGTCATTGGGCGGGTGGGCGCCCTGTGCACGACCCACTGCCAACACACACCCAACAAGTTTACAACTGAAGGGCACCCGCCCGTGCACGCCCGCACGGCGGTCCACCAAGACTCCACCGAAAACAATATAATATGCAATCCCGTGTCGTTGGGCGGGTGGGCGCCCCGTGCATGAACCACCACCCACACACAACAGATTTACAATCGTGCGCACTGACCCGGCGTTGGGCGGGCGGGCATACCGTGCATGACCCACGCCCGACTCCAACTCGGTCACCAATGCGAAACCGCTGTGCCACCAGAACTCTAACTCGGCCTTCGCCCGACCTCTGCCCGACTCGGCGGGCTCACCCGCTGCGGTTAACCGTGCCTATTCAGATGCGCACTACCGAAGTCCCAACTCGCCCTTCGCCCGTCCTTCGCCTGGCTCGGCGGGCTCATCTGCTGCAACTAGCTGTGCCTTTTTCCCAAGTGCGCACCTCTTCTTCGTATGATGAGAGCGATGTGAGTTGATGTCCAAATGAATCGTAGCCTGCCCATGTTTATACGCTCCCAGCTATGCGTTTCTCCATTCGGGCCGACGCTACAATTATATCGATGAACACCCCTTCGCCTATGTTTTACATGTCGGCTTGGTTATTCATCGTTCAGCCTTTACCGCATATAAATACACTTCGCACGCCCATAACTATACATATTCCGCACGCCCATATGCGATGGCGACTCCGATACTTAGTTATTTTTGCGAGGAGGTGGGGCGCACGCCTGGGCAGAGCCGCAGGTCGCTACATTCTCCCCCACTCGAAGTCATTGTCGTCTCGACAATTCCTGCTCTCCTCCTCAACTTTCTGTCATACTTCGCGATCTTGTCCTTCCATTTCCAAAGTGAATCCTCCGTCTCCCAGCTTTCCTCCTCCGGTGCATCCTTCCATCTGCAAAGAAATTCCCGTCGTCGGTGACAACCAACACCAATAGTTCTGAGACTCACAATCTTCTCTAACTCTAGTCCTCGCCTGTCCACAATCCCGGCTGGTCCTCTCGTTGGTTCAACTCTCTCTGGATGGTCTGAATCAAGTCGACATCTCTTCAACTGGCTCACATGAAAAACTGGATGCTTCATGTTCATATGGCGTGGAAGCTCCAGCTCGTAAGCAGCTTCCCCCACTCTCTTCTTCACTCTGAATGGTCCCTCATACTTCCGTGTCAGTTTGTTCATCGTCCCCTTGGCCGGTTGAAACTGCTCCCTGGTAATTCTGAGAAACACCATATCCCCTACATCAAAGTGTGCTTCTCGTCTTCTACGATCAGCATACTTTTTCATCCTCCTTGCAGCTTCGTGCAAGCGTAACCGGGCTAACTCCAAGGTCTCTTCCCAAGCCTTCATGAACCTCCTCGCATGAGGGCTTCTCAAGAAGCCTCCCGTCACCACGGTATGTGGTGCAACCGGCATCTGTCCATTCACCAACTCAAATGGACTATACCCCGTTGCGGAACTCTTCTGAATATTGTAGCTGAACTGAGCAACATCCAAGAGTTCAGGCCAATTCTTCTGATCAGCTGTCACATAATGTCGCAAGTAGTCCTCTAGCAGTGCGTTGATCCTCTCGGTCTACCCATCTGTCTGCGGATGGTAACTCGAACTCATCAACAACTCTGTCTCGAGCAACTTGAACAATGTAGTCCAGAATCTCCCTGTAAATCGCGGATCTCTATCCAACACAATACTCAGTGGCATCCCCCAATACTTCACTATGTTCTTAAAGAACAACTCAGCTATCCGCTCAGCTCCACAAGGTATCTTTGTAGGAACAAAGACAGCATACTTGGAAAAACGATCGACCACAACCATAATCCCATTATACCCTTGTACCTGTGGTAGCTGAGTGATGAAGTCCATCGAGACACTCATCCATGGTCTCTCTGGAATCGGTAAAGGTTGTAGTAGTCCTCCCTGCCTTTGATTATCCGATTTGTCCTGCTGACAAATGATGCACGTATGTACATACTCCTCCATATCCTCTCTCATCTTCTCCCAAAAGAACCCTCTCTCCAATAATGCCAAAGAACGACGCTGCCCTGGGTGACCAGCCCACGGAGAATCGTGGCATTCCTTCAAAAGGTGTCTCCTGAGTCCAGATGACTTTAGGATCCTTATCTATAGAATGGGATATGTTCACCTCTAAACAATGTCATGTCAATATTGTTATGTCAGAGAAGGAAGATAGGATGAGTTGGAGCAGATGTACACATAAGGGACAGATCAAGGTTAAATAAATATATGCACATATATCCCAGGGTAGAGTTTCGTCAGACTAAGAAGCTTGGTTACAAAAGATGTGGAGTTAGGAGGTCCCCATAAAGTTGAAATGCTTCATATGGTTGATAGCACATAACAGTGTGCGTGCAGTGTGCTAACATGGGATAACCTCCATAAAAGGGGATTTCTTTGGCTTGGGAGATGTACTTTTTGCAAAGAAGCTACAAAAAACATGGTTCATATGTTTTTATCTTACCCATTTACAGTTTCAGTTTGGAACGGGGTTTTCGAATTACTTAATCTACAAGTGGCATGGAACAAGTCTTCTATAGAAAGTTGTTTCACAAGTTGGTTTGAGGATTATAAGTCTTTTCGCACTCTTCCTTTCTATATAGTTTGGGGCATCTAGAGATGGAGGAACATGATGATTTTCGAACAAAAGTTTTCAGATATTAGAGGCATCGTTATAAGCATCATCACATACTATCATGAGATTGGGTCGAAGCTGCCAAAGTTCCCTAAGAGACAGATTCACAGTAAGGAGGTTTGGTGTTTTTTTCCAATAATATTTTTTTACGGGGCTTCAAGAGCCGAAGTATGTGGCAATGGGGCATTCCTTGTGATGAGGCCTGGTAGTTTCTATCACTTAAGATGGTTTAGCGGTACTAGGTCAAACAACATAGCAGAATTAATCGCACTTTGGGGGGCTCTTCAATGCACAAAGTAGTTTGCAATCAAGGTCCTAGCAGTCTTTGGCGAATCTAAGGTGATCATTGACTGGGTCATGCTGAAATCTAAACTTGGTCTGCCCTCCCTAATATATTGGATGCAACAAATCTAGATATTGATGAGGTCTTTCCAGAGTATATCTTTTACTCATATATACAGAGAACAAAACAAAGTGGCACATCATCTACTAAAGAAGGGTTGTAACAACAAGTTGGGTAAGATCTTCTATTTAACATATGATAATGGCTTTATATTGAGTGAGGGAATCATTAAAATATAAAAAACAATTAAATGTTTTCTTAAGTAAAATAATAATTGAAAGTAATAATAAGAAACATTAGTCTATATTTATTACTAAAGAATTATATTTAATAATTATAAAAATAAGGTTAAAATTAGGAAGTATTTTTACTAAAGAATTATATTTAATAAATTATAAAAATAAAGTTAAATTAGGAAGGGTTTTTTCTTAGTTGAAAAAAAATTAGTTGAAAAAAAATAAAATGAATAAGAAAGTTACAAAATTGAAAATATATTAAATTATATAATATGTTAGGGAATTTTTTATAATATTTAGTTACAAAACAAGTAATTTGTTTATTAATTACTTGTTTATTGAAGCTACCTAGTTGAATACGTACATGAAAATTCAATGGTTATATGGACAATATTTCTCATATCAATCCTGAAATACCTTTCCATTTTAAAATGAACATCATGGCCAAGAACAATTTCTTCACGTGAAATTTTAAATTTTCACATTTTTCATTGTAGGAAAAAAATTTAAGGAATAGGCTACAATTTTGTTAGGATGGTTAAATTTTCTTTTAGGAATTTGGTAAAAAAAATTAATAATTTTAATAATAGAGCGTTTAAATAGTTTTTTATAGTGAAAATGAATTCAAAACTTTTAGACATCCAAAATCGTAAAACTTAATAGTTATAACATGAATTTCTAAATTGCTAAACTTTTTCAAAATACTACCAAAAATTTTATTATTTTCTAAACAAAATTGTGGAACCAAAAAATCCTTTCCTTTGCTTGAACATTATATTTGATCCGTTGATTTTCAAACTCATTAACTCATGTTTGTTTTTCCTATATATAGGAACTTAAAAAAAAGAAAAAAAGAAAAAGAAAAGAAAGAGTGTACCCACAATAATAAAGAAAAGCAGGTTTAGAGCCTCTAGGCTGTGAAGTACATAGCGGCCTATCTCTGTAATTCCACATAGTGAAGTCAAAATTTACTTCTAACATATACCCAATATTTTGACCGGATGAATATTTGAGGGTTGAAAACTTGGAGGGTTCTCCTTAATTCTGCCAGAGATACACTCGTACGCCATCCACTGGACCACCACTATTCGAGAGATTTCATAGATTCGGCCACCCTTTCTCACTTTCCATCAGAGCTAAGAAACCAAAGTCGCCGACTAATCTACTTCATTTTTAGGTATTTGAATTTGTCAAATTTATTCTAAATAAATTTATAATTACAAATTTGAGTGGTACATTTCTTTGGATCAAAATCTTCTTCAAACGAAACAAAGGTAGGTTGTGAATTTTTGCACCTACACTAGTTTGATCAGAATTTTTGAGAAACTGGATCAGAATCTTTGGGCAAATTTTTTAAGTGGTATTTTTTAGAAAGTTTTTTAAGTTTATTTTCCAATTTAATTTGTTTAAAATTTGGTAGGAATTTATTGAAATCACAAGTTTGACAATTTATTGAAATGACAAGTTTAATCGGTGAACTCTTCACAATGGCAGTGCCCCGAAAGTTTTTGAGGGTGCTGAATCTATATATGCAATCAAAAAACCAGTTTAAACAACACAAATCAAGATTTCAACACAAATTTTTTAGCTAGTGAACTTCAAAAAATAATACTTAAAGACTACTCCTTCCTTTTTTAAATAGAGATGAAAATTGAAATGGTTTTTATTTTCCAACTAATCGGCTTTAACATTGGCATCCTTTATGCCATGCTTGAATGTGATTCCTTCAAGCTCTGGTCCTTCGCTCAATCTTTGATCATCTGGAGCCCCACAGAATAATATACCAGTATAGATCCATCTTAGATAAGGATCTACTATGAGCCTTGAGGGATCCAATTTCCTTATTGCAATTTTTTTTATGAACTGATATTATTTAAATATTTTGTATAGTTTTTAAATTTATTTTATTTTTTAGAAATTTTATTTTGGGCAGAGATAACAAAATTTCAACTTTAATAACTAACAGACTTACACAACATACCAAACTGTAAAAATCTATAATCTTTGAATACGACTCCCTCGATAATAAACTTCCTGGGCCAGAGCATCTTTGTTTTCCTGGAGCAACAATGGTTCCTTTAGTTGTTACATGTTGCTTTAGGGTGATTCTGCCATTCTCGCATCCAAACAATCCCTCCCTCTTCTAAAGCTTGGATTGCCTTTCCAAGAAATTGAACTTGGAATATCCTTGTCAAGGAGGATCTTAAATTACCTTGACCATTTAACTGGAGAAAGCATCAAGGTCAAATCTTGAACATTAATAGCTTCCATAATTATTTTTTCTTTATCATTGGGTATCTCCTAGATATGGATATTAGTGCGGGTTTTGGGAATCATTATATGGTATTTTGATGGCTTTTTTTGGGGTCATTATATCATATTTTTATGTTGTTTTTTTTTTGTAGGTAAGCACCCACGGGAGATTTGAACCAGTGACCTATCGCAAGGAGTGCCTTAATAGTGCACCCATTCACCGTCAATCCAAAGCCCCGTGGGCATATTTTGATGTTGTTATTTCCCTTTGAAATTTTAATTTGATGTAGAATGGTAATTTTAGTTTTGTAAATTAGGATTTTAGATTGGGTTTTAAATTTATTTAAAAATTTAAAATTAAAACTTAAGTAAAAAAAGAACACTCGATGTAAGTTGTATGGGAGGAACAATATCCTGGATCCTAGTTGGCGAGAAATGAAGAGATTTTCAAAATTAAGTTTGTTGGGCACATTTAAATGTAAAATTGTATTTCAATGATTTTTTATTTATTGTTTATTTATGAATAATGATGAATATTTTAGCATGATTCAATATTTCTAAGATGCTTAGAGAAACCAATTGGTTTCGAAGAACTGGAGACCGCGCGCGCGCCTGAACGGAGCCTGACCTGAGCGCGCCTGACCCTTTCCTGCAGCAGTGCCAGCATGGACCCTCCGGATCCTCCCTGCGGGGATCCGGATCTGCAACGGGCCTTCTCCATCCTGGTAAGATCTCTCCCCCCGCAACGAACCCGTCCAGCAGTAACTAAGTTTATCAAGAAGCTTGATGTAATACAGGAAGTGCAACTGCCGCCTACAATCCCTCGCATGGCAGCCCTTTCTCTTGCAAAGAAAGGGCTCATTGGGCAGTTCACAGGACTTTGGCCGTCGCCTAAAACAGTGCAAAGATGGGTTGAAAGAAACTGGATGGACAAGACTCAGGGCAAAATATCCATTAGATTCTGTGGAAGAGGATACTACACGTTTCATTTTGAGACAAAGGAGGACAAAGATCTAATATTCAGGAACGGACCATATTTTATGGATTCCAGAGGCCTCTACCTCAATAAATGGACCCCGGATTTTGATCCAGAACTAGACATCCCGAATGTTGTTCTAGTTTGGGTGCGCTTGCCCCATCTCCCTCTCCACTGTTGGGGGGATGATTCTGTCAAAGCAATAGGCAACGCAGTTGGAAAATACATAGATCGCAGTGAACCCAAAGACAACATGCAGGCGTGCACGAGGATCTGTGTAGAAGTTGATTTAGGCCGAGGTCTTCCGGAGGCGATCAAGTTGAAAGTTGATGACTGGAGCCATATCCAGCAACTAGACTACGAGCAGATACCATTCAAATGCAAGGTATGTCATGAATACGGACACTTTGCAAATAGATGTACAAAAATTGTCAATGTTGATAACGATGAGCAGGAAGGTCAATGGGAACCTGTGAAAAAGAAAAAGTCAGCAGCTCCTCATAAATCTCCTCCGGAAACTGATGTCCCAGGAACCTCCAATCATCGACCCCCAACTCCTCCCTCTCTGATCCCTGATCCTCCACTCCCCCCTTCTTCCAACCCTTTTCTGATCCTATCTGAGACTGAGCCTGGCCCGGATTTGCAACCCTCTTATCCCCCTCCCCAATCTTCTTCCCCCTCCATGCAACCCCCACCTGATCCGCCCTCTTCGAGAACTACTAGAAAATCTTCAAAGGACCATGGAGCTCAAAGCGATGTTCAGAAAAAACCAGGACCTAGAAGAAAAACAGCTAAACAGCAAAGGGATGAAAATGCACAAAAAGATATAGCTCTAGGCACACAAACTCCTATAGAGAGCTTTATTCTTGGGCCCCAGGAAAAAGAAAAAAGCAGTAAGGGACATGAGAGGCGAGCACCTCTCCACACATTAGGTAACTCATGATGAAAATGCTGTCTTGGAACAGCAGGGGATTAGGGCACCCCTCAAAGCTAGTTGCCCTTAAGGAACTAATAAATAACGAAAACCCTGAAATCATGCTTATACAGGAAACAAAGCAAGATCAAAGTGAAATGAGCAGAATAATAAGTCAACATAAGCGATTTTGTGGAAGTATAAGTGAGGCAAGAGGAGCTTCAGGTGGCATAGCAACTTTATGGGACAGTAACAAATGGATGTGCAGTTCTACCAACAGTCAGCAAAGCTGGATCCTAACCGCTCTTGAAAGTAGAACGGGAGACCAATCAATAACTGTGTACAATGTGTATGCTCCAAATCAGTATAGAGAAAAGGAGATCTGTTGGGACACCCTGGCAGCAAGTATAGAAATGGATCGAAACACTAATCTCATTGTAGCTGGTGACTTCAACCTGGTGTTGCACGCAAATGAAAAAAGAGGAGGCAATTTCTCCTCTGATCCTTTCAGAAGTCGATTGGAGGCCATAATTCAGGATCACGCTCTAGTTGATATCAGGGCCAAAAACCGTAGATATACCTGGAGCAACAGGCGTATTGGCACAAGCAACATCATGGAACGACTTGATCGTTTTCTTGTTAGCATAGACTACCTATCCACTTTTTCAATAGGATACTCAAACATCCTCAATGTGTCGGCCTCTGATCATTATCTGATAACGCTAAATCTCCAACACCATTGTCCTCTCGGGCCCCTCCCCTTCAAATACAACGTTGTCTGGAATCGATCTCCAGCGGCAAAAGAAGTGGTGCATGCGGCCTGGATTCACCATGTAGAGGGATCTCCGACTCATATCTGGGAGACAAAATTGAAAAGAGTAAAGCAGGATCTAAAGAACTGGGCAAAGAGTAATTACCAAGAGCCTGAGAAGCATAAAAAGAAACTCAAACAAGAGCTGGAGGAGATGCAACAGAGAATTGAAACGCAAGGATTATCCCAACAGAACAAGGAACAAGAAGGAAAACTATATGCTCAACTGTGCCAAATCCTCAGGGAGGAAGAAACAAAGTGGAGACTGAAATCGAGGCAACTCTGGCTACAGGAAGGAGATAAAAATACGGCATACTTTCATAACCAAGCTACAGTGAGAAAGATCAGAAACACAGTGAGCGCTATAATGGATGATGAAAGAAATTGTTACAGCACCCAGCAGTGAATAAAAGAGGCAGCCACAAGGCACTTCAGTAAGTTATTGACTGAAGACAAAGACGCAGAGAATTACTCAAGCATGCTCCAGCATATGCCTAAAAGAGTTACTCAAGAGATGAACAGCAAGCTCATTAAAGAAGTAGAAGAGGAGGAAATCAAAGCAGCCATCTGGAGTTTACACCCGGACAAGGCTCCAGGACCAGATGGATTCCCTATTAGCTTCTATCGGGAATATTGGACAATGATAAAGAAAGAACTCTTAAAGATGATTCGTTGGGTAATGAAAAAAGGTAAAATGGGAGGATTTACTAATTCCACCTACCTAGCTTTGATTCCGAAAGAAAATTGCCCTTCCTCCTTTACGAGGTTCCGACCAATTTCAATATGTAACTCAGCTTATAAAATCATCTCAAAAATCTTAGCAACCCGGCTTAAACCCCTCCTTCCTTCTGTGATTTCTGAAAATCAAGGAGGATTCCTCCCAAACAGGCATATATCAGACTCTATTCTTCTTGTACAAGAGGCCATCCACTCAAGCTTAACCAGGAAGGAAAAAGGATTTGTTCTAAAACTGGACCTTGAAAATGCCTTTGATAGAGTAAGGCATTCTTATATGTTCGTTGTCCTTCATAAAATGGGATTCGATCCCTCTTTCACTACTATGATTGTTGCATGCATAACTGGCCCTTGGATATCTCCCTTGATAAATGGGAGACCATGTTCAGCCTTTCAATCTTCTCGTGGTCTCAGGCAAGGTTGTCCGCTTTCGCCCTATCTGTTTATCCTCATGGCTGAATCATTCAGTCAAGCACTGGATTACAACCGAAGAGTAGGACTCATAACAGGCATCAAGATTGAACAAGGAGCAAAGAACATTAATCACTCACAGTTTGCAGACGACACTCTACTGATAGGAGGAGCCTCAACAACAATAGCAAGGAGATTTAAAAATATCTTGGACCAATTCATGGATTACTCAGGAGGGAAAGTCAACCAAGCAAAGAGTTGCATATATGGATGGAACACTGCAAATCACATCATTCACAGCATTGCAAGCATTTTTGGAGTTCCCAGCAAACTAACATGGAATCATTTTTCCTATTTAGGAATGCCAGTTAGTCTGGGACCTCTAAAAGCTGTTACTTGGAACGAGATACTTGATAAAATAGAGAGGAAAGTGCAACAATGGGGCACAATGTGGCTAAACCCAGCAGGACGACTAATTCTTCTAAAATCAGGTATCACATCTCTTCCTTTATATCGCTTTTCCTTATATCATGCCCCCGCTATCTTCCATCAGAAAATGGAAAGAATTCTTAGACACTTCCTCTGGCAAGGAGGGAAAACAGATAAAAATAAATTCAATCTAGTGCATTGGAAGAGCATAATCCAGGCACAGGAAAAAGGTGGATTGGGCATCAGGTCCCAAAAATTTCTTAACTTGGCTCTAGGAGCAAAAATAGTGTGGAGATTGATCACTGGTCCAACAGCGTGGTGGAAGAAAGTACTGGAGTTAAAATACTTAAATTGCACTAGGCAGCAGCTCCTGGACTCTAATATACCAAACAGAGACTGCACAAAAATTTGGCAACTATGTAAGAAGGCAATTCCCTTTATGCGACAAAACATATCTAAGGTCCTAGGAGGGGGAAGCAGCATCAACTTCTCCAATGACAAAATCCTAGGGCAACAACCTTTGGGATCCAAAGCAGAGGTAATCCCGATTGTAACTTGGCTCAACAATAAAGGCCTTTACCATCTTTCTCAAATAGAAAAACGGGATACCCACACACGTGCATGGATTGGATGGCATCTTCCAGACCCTCCCAATATGCTAGAAGACAGCCTCAATGCTCTAAAGAAGTTTCTTCACAGCAAAGCTCTGGTTCAAGAAGGCAGCATGGATGGGTATCGATGGGATCCAACAGGCACCCATTACACAGTTAAAGCTGGGCATTAATACCTCTGTGACAGCACCTACCAAACGAAAACTTGGAACCAATGGAAATTAGTGTGGAAGGCAGAAGCACCACCCAAAGTCAATTTTTTTCTTTCGCTGCTCCTGAGAGGGAAAACACTGACAGCGGAGAATCTAAGAAAGAGAGGCATCCTGGGCCCATCCAAGTGCCCAAACTGTTGCATATCAGAGGAAACTATGCAACACCTATTTTTAGAATGCCTGGTGGCAGAAGAATGCTGGAAGAGGATGGCCTCAATTGGAGAGTTAACCTGGGAATCTCAGAGCACCATAAGAGAAACGATCCATAATTGGAGGAAGAATTGTCCATGGAAGGAAAAAAGAAGTCAATTGGCGCAAAGAGTATGGAACACTATACCATACACTCTCCTTTGGCGCATTTGGTTAGCAAGAAATGGCAAGGTCTTCCAGGAGAAGGGAATCTGCATTAGAAAAATTTGTCATAAAGCTAAAATGCTGGCTATTGAAGCAATTACAAATAATACCAGAGGTAGGATAGATGCAACAAACTACAGTGTAGAAGAGAGGAATTTCCTCAGCTACGCCCTGGAGAATATACCTAGAGCACAAGAAACTAACAGGCAAGGGAAAAAGGTAAGAGAAGAAAACAGGGGCTGGAACCTGAGGCTAAAGGAGGAGGAATTCACTAAATGGTTGAGCAATTGCAATAGGTTCTGTTTATTCTTTGATGGCGCAGCAAAATCAAATCCAGGGCTGGCGGGTGCAGGGGGTCTCATTTGCAATGCAAACGGGGAATGTATCCTTAGTTTCGAATGGGGGCTAGGGGGAAATTCCAACAACAGAGCAGAAGGATTGGCTCTGTTTCAGGGGCTCACTCAATTAATCAAACTCGGGATCACGAAGGCAAATGTATTTGGGATTCATCTATAATCATCTGCCTTATGGTACATCGCCAAAGCTCTCCAAATATCCTCCTTCAGCAAATAAATCAGAGAAATCAAATCCTGCACGCAGCAATGGAAGAGGTCAGCTACCATCACATCCTACGTGGCCTGAACAAGGAGGCAGATAAGCTCGCCAACAAAGCATGTGTGCGCTCTATTGGAATTCTATGTTGTAACTCTAGCGTGTCAATGCAATCTTTACCATGACTACTGCAGCTCCAGTCAATAATAAACATCCGCCATCATTCAGAAACAGAGGGAAAGACTAGGTAATCTGTGTCAACGACAGAGTAGGACGACACGCAAGGATTTTGTTCAGAAATGCAATCGGAAAGGTGATCCGAAGCATGCGAAAGCACAAGGCTCTAGGTAGGAATTGTCCCTTCACAGTGATCACCCATACCCTGTGGGATCTGCATCCGGACCCTGGGCGCAAGCACAATCTCGTGACCCACAGCGGTTTACTCTCCCGAAGAGCTCAAACAAACTCTATTTATACAGTGCAGAAGGGAGCCTTCCATCACAGCCAGCAAGACTGTCTGAGCGAAATATGGCAATTCTGTGTCTGGAACAGCGAATGGCGAAATAGTGAGTTTAAGGATTTATTTGAGAGCTTATCCCGAAGTGCTCAGATAAACTCTTTTAGTACAGTGAAGAAGAGAACCCTCCATCACATTAAGCAAGATTTCCTGAGCGATACTTGTCATTTCTGTGTCTGGAATAGCGAAAGGCGAAGCAGTGAGTTAAAGGAGTTATTTGAGCTAATGGCGCGATCAGAAGACTGCCTCCATTGTGCGGATCTTCAGGCGGAGTTTGATGAGCTAAGGTCGCAACATAATATTATGCAGGATCAAGTCAGGAGTCTGGAGACAAGAATGGAAGACCAATATCGGATCTTGAATGAGAAATACAGGACAGAGATCAATCTCTTCCTGCACAGAGCATCATCACTCTATGAATAGTTCAGAAATCTGGCAAACCGCTACAGCCACGCAGAAGAATCGATCCAAATTTTACAGTACATGATGGACAAAAAGAACAAGGAAGCTCCCAACTCCTCTAGCGCAAAGCAGGTGGAACCAGACCCAAACCCAGAAGAGTCCACGGCTAGGCAGATTAGTCATATAGATATAGATTAAATATGTTTTGCAGTTGTAAATTTTGGTCTTTCCAGTTTGTTAGGATTTACAGCAGCTTAGGAAGCTTTAGAAGCAGAACTGCTAGAACAAGGATCAAGGAAGAGTCCCATTTTGTAATTCCTTTGATCCAAGACACTCAGAAAATACTGTTTGTATGGAGAACTGACTCCTTTTTTCAGCCTATAATATAGCAACCGAACTTTGTCTAAAAAAAATGATGAATATTTTAGCGGAATAGTTTGTCACAATAAATCCAATAAAATTATTGAAATTGTTATTATTAATTTTTTCTTATATTTTGAGTTTTTAGTTAGTTTTTTTTTTATGTTTAGTTAATTAAATTAATTGAAATGCGACAAATATAAAACATAAAGAAATACACACACCATTCACAATAAAAACAAAGTAATCCAGATTAGATTACTATATAATTTGTTATCCATATCGATGCTTTTAGAGCGATAAGATTGGAGGATCAACTTACAGGAGCATTTCGTCGACAACGCCCAGTTTTGAGAATTGGGGTCTAAAACCTTTTGGGGTCATTTTGAAGCTTTAATGACATTGTTGGGGGTTAAAACTTTTGCACAAAAGTATAGGGCCTCATGATGTTATTATACACTGAGAGACCTTTCCAATAGTGCAAGAAATACATCAATCAAAGTTTGTATGCAAAAGTTATGCCTCCTAAAACTTGACTTATCGTGATTGACCACCATAATTTGAAAGGATACCACATCAGCCTCGTTACTCAAAGGAAAAGGGCTAGCAACGTGAGGACTATGAAGAAGACTCTAGAAGGGTTGAAGTTGTAACTCTAGTTGAGAATTGAAGGAGTCAAGCTTGACCCTAGTTGCTTATCGGGTTATGTTATACCTGAACCAAGAGGAGGAAAAGGGGTCCCATCCATTTTTTATCGCATCTTGTTCTATGGTAGAGCGAAAAAACTTAGGAGTCAAAGTGAGACATCGTAACAGAGAGGGTTTAGTGTCTAGAGCAGTTATCAAACCACATGTTTTAGGTAACTCCATAGGGAGTGCCTTCTCCTTTGTACTTGCATTATTTCCATTCCAAATAAAGACAATGCATAGCAACCTCACCTTCCAACTAGGTTTTATCTCGTAAGCATTTCCTAGAGCATATCTTGTGTTCATTGTGGTTTGTGTGTGATTATATTTTATTGTTATCTATTTTCACATTTTAACTATTACATGCATAATCATAAAACAATAATTAATAAATTTGAAATCTAATTAAATTAACCCTCGTAGTATAGATTTCAACCTATTTTATCATATTTATTATGTCAAACTATCTAGTGGAATATCCATGAGAGTTTACAGGTCACAAAGATTTTATCTAGGAAATCCTTAGGGAGAAAATCGAGCCATGAGATGAGGATGTGTATTTTCTTTTATATGAAAAATGTGCAAGTACAAAATAAGAGGTACTCTCTGTGGAGTTACATGAGACCCGAGGCCTATGTGGTTACTACATAATCTTAACCCTTTTATTTTTCTCTTTACCTTCCCACTCCTAGTTGTTATGCTCAACAATGGAACAAAATACAATCGCCTAGAATGGAACCCCTACTCCTCCTAGCGGCCCAATATTTAACATAGCTTGATAGCTAGGTATGGTTTGACTTCCTCAACCTTAAACTAGTGATAAGATTATTGGACCTTTTAGAGACTTCTTGAAATCCCACACATGGCTAGCCGACATGTGTGAGTATGGAGGTTGACATGGCATCCACTCATACCATGGTGTATTGATTTTTTAATAATCCTCTAAATTGATAATTGTTTCTTATGATTTTCTTAGACTTATCCCTTCTTACATTTATTATCCATCATAAAACAATTATACAGATAAATTCAACAATATAACAAAATGCTAGAGGATCATAAAGAGACAACCACACAAGAACACAAGAATTTACCCTGGGAAAACCCACATGGTGGGAAAATGAAACAACCTTTCCTTATAGAACCAATTTAACAAGAGATACGTCCATGTCAAGATGATAGACAAAATGACCAATAAGAAGACAATATTAGTAATCAATTAAGAAGCGAAGTCAACCCTCCAAAATAACAGCTTGAAAGCTTATTCAAAGGCTTAGTCAAAGTCTCTCTCTTCCATTGTAAATTCAAACTTCTTCACAGAAACTATCATAACAACTTTGACCCTATCTAGTCACACGTGCAAGAAACAAAGGGATCATCTTCCACGCGTGTGAGATCTTCTTCTTCTAGATTCGACCTTATTTTCTTTTTCCTTTTTCGTATAGGGGAGCAAAAACATACCTTATTATGATCATATGCAAGTTGTTGCATAAGGGAGATCAAGTGTCCTTATATATAGCCACTTTTGGGGGTGAATAGGTGCCTCTTTAGGGCCGAGCCGACTTGACAGGGAGGAGGGCCGACTTGGTCTTCTTGTGGAGCCATAAACTGAAATTTAGAATTCAAATTTTCCTTTTGAGAAGGTCATGAAGAACATGCCTTCTAATTTTTATTTTGATAGATACAATAATTAAGTTTTCTTTTGACCTTTAAGAACATGCTTTAATAGTAAATACATAAAAGATGAAAATATAAATTATGAAGACCGACCATAGTTACAAAAGTTCAACACTCCCTCTTAACTAGGGAGGTATTCATAATGGCTATTAAGATGTTCTCAAGTTGAAATTTCCATAAAGAAGGATCAAGATTAGGATAAGCATTATCATTAATATCATAATCACCAGCATCAACATAATCATCTCTCACCGTCAAACAACTGTAGACATAGTCTAGGAGAAACACCAGAGGTCTCATCAATGATAAACAAGCTCACTCTAAAAAGAAATCTGAACATGATGTTTGGAGGCTCCAACTCAATTAAGTAGCTACTAGGAACATACTCCACCTAAGGTCAACTGACACAGAGAGTATGACTATTCTTCAAACTAAGGTCAAAGTGATAAAGGGAGAATTTATTAATCCAATTTGGATCATTAGATTGTTTTTCACCCATCTCAATGCAATTGGAGTGGAAAAAGTGAACTCAACTCACGAGGTCGTTTTTACCGATGGGACCCAATTTGGCGAAACAAGGTCTGAAACCTTCGAGAGCGTCCTGAGGCATCAAATGACACTTTTTGGGGGTAAAAATTTGCCTTTGAAGCGCAACACCTTTTCATGTTATTCTACACACAAAGAGATTTCCAACGACGCAATAATCGCGTCAATTGAAATCTGTATGCAAAAGTTATGCCACTCAGAAGTTGACATTCCTGTTTTCACACCTATAGTTCGAGAGGATGCCGCATCAGCCCCCATTATTCATGGAAACGTGGCTAGCCACGTGTTTGTGATGTAAAATACTCTAGAAGAGTTTGTTTTGTAACTCTAGTTAAGAGTTGATGTAGTCAAACTTAACCACTAGTAGGCTATCGGGATGTGTTATAACCAGGCCACTAGGAGGAAGAGGCATTCCATTACTTCAAGATCATTTTGTTCCATAGTTGAGAAAAGATAGCCAGGAGAGATAGGAGGTAGAGAACAAAGAGAGGATATGTGCACTGTAGTAGCCCATGGGCCACAAACATTACTTCTTTGTATTTGCAACCATATTTCCAGACAGAGAAAGAGATCGAAGCAGCCTCACCTTCCAGCTGGGTTTTCTCTTGAAAGGGTTTCCCAGAGAGCATATCTTGTGTACTATGTGTGTGTGAGCTTATTTTTTCATTCTCTGCTTATTTGTTTGATTTACTTTTACATGAACACACTAATTACAGTTAATTTTACAGATCTAGAAATGAAATAAAACTGAATAGTATACAATCTCATATTTTTAATATAATATTATAATATATGTTGTGATGAACTGTCCAATGGAATATCCACAGCAATTTACAATCATTTGGTATCAGAGTAGGTTTCTTTGGGTATTTTGTGGATATTGTAGGGATCTAGATTAGCGAGGTCGAAAATCGTAAAACCCTAATCATGGGCGACGAATCTATAAATGAACCTCGTGATTCTGTAGAGGTAAGGTTTTCACAGCTCGAAGAACAAGTCGCGGATATAAAACGCAATGTCAACCTCCTCATGGAGGCCCTAAGCCATAAGCTGGGGATATTTGGAGAAGAAGGGGGTTCAAATGTAGAGGAAAAATCATAAGGGGGATTGGGAGATTGGGAAGACGCAGATAACCAGCCAAAGAAAGAACCCGGAAAAGATCAACCCAATTCGAGTGTCGTGAACCTATCCATGTTTAAGTGGAAACAAAAGTCAAAATAAAGCCATACCATGGCCAGATCAACGCTTTGAAGTTGAACCACTAGTTGCAGCAACTAGAAGTTTATTTTAGTGTCCATCAGATTGAGGAAGGGCAGAAGATCTCATTCACACGGCTGAAATTGAAGGGCCATGCACTAACTTGGTGGGAGAGCCACACAGAAACCCTGAGGTTGGAGGGAGAACCTCCAGTGACTAAGTGGGAGGATTTCAAAACCCTCATTGAGTCACATTTTTATCCCATTGGGTACGTGGAAGACCAATGGATCCAGTGGAATTACTTCAGGAAAAAGACGGGCCAAAGCGTTCCGAAGTATATCACAAAATTCAGAAAGATGGCTATAATGTTGGGTATCTCTCCAAAGAACCCAGATGTACTCCTCAAGTATTTGGGGGGCCTACACCGCCATCTGCATGAGCAAGTGATGTTGTTCAAGCCCAAAACTATGGACAAGGCTTGTATATAAGCACAGTATCTGGAGAGCATAGGCCTGAAAAGAGTGCAATCAAGTGGATTGAAGCAAAAGGAGCAACAAGACGCTTCTAAGGATGGGAAGAAGAAGCAAAAGGGGGAAAAGATAAAAATATGGCAACCACATCACGCCAGTGCAAAGATCCTAGCAACCACTACAACATTGATGGCCATACAGAGGAGAAGTGTTAAAAGTTTCATCCAGAGCTAAACCCGAAGAACAAGAAGAAAGATAATAAGAAGAAGAATCTCATGGCCGCTGATTCGAGCAACCAAGTTGAAAGTAGCTCAGACGTTGATGAGAATATCGTTCATACATCAGTGCAAAAGGAGGTGAATTTGAGTAGCCTTCAGCAATAGGAAGATAAAGAAATGACCAAACTCTTCCATGTTAAGATACAGGTCAAGAAGACGAAGATTGATGCTCTATTTGACTCAAGATTGTAGGCAAATATCATTGCAGCAGATCTGGTCAAGAAGTTGGGGCTGGAATTTCATGATCATCCAAAACCATATCCACTAGGATGGGTACATAAGGATGCAGAGATGAAGGTAACAAAATAGTGTGAAATTAGATTTTCTATCAGTGCTAATTTTATTGATGAAGTGGATCTAGATGTGGTTCCCCTTGATGTATGTCAAGTCATGTTTGGGAGTCCATACATGTAGATGCATGATGCAATATTCATGAGGAGAGCTAACTAGTATTGGCTCATCAAGTATGGAAAATCATTCATCATCAACGTGCACAAAGGCAAGTCGAAAATTTCACTGGTAAGTGCCAACCAAGCAAAGAAATTGATTAGTTCCAGCAAGAAGTATGTCTTATTGTTTTTAAGAGAAAATTAGTCTGTAGAGGAGTCAATAAGAGGTAAGGCATACCTAGAGGAGTGTACTAAGAAACAAAAACAAAAACTGAATGAGTTTTTACAAGAATACAAGGACATGGTCCAAGATCCTAAAGGGTTACCCCCTACGAGAGAAGTGGAGCATGAGATCCAGATATTTCCAAACTCCCCGTTGCCAAATATTGGATTGTATAGGTAGTCTATTATAGAAGCAAGTGAGGTGAAGAAACAGTTGTAGTAGTTGCTAGAATAGGGTGTCATGCGACCGAGGGTCACCCATCATCATTGTGTCAAAGAAGGATGGGAGGTGGCAGATGTTTACAGATTACAAGGCGTTGAATAAAATCATCTCAAGAACAGATACCCCCTACCCAGGATAGACAATCTACTAGATCAATTGTAGCAAGCAAAGTATTTCACCAAGTTGGACTTGAAGTTTGGATATCACCAAGTTCTAGTCAAAGAAGAAGATACATGGAAGGCCACCTTCAAAACCAGGTAAGGTTTGTATGAGTGGTTAGTTATGCCATTTGGCCTATCTAATGCACTAGTTACATTTATGAGATCAATGAATGATTTACTACGCCCTTTTATAGATTCATTTGTTATTTTCTATTTGGATGTAATACTGGTATATAGTGCTACTTGGGAGGAGCATATTTCACATTTGACGCAGGTGTTGGAAACATTGAAGAAGCACTGACTACTAGAAAATCTCAAGAAGTGCGAGTTTGCGCAACATTCCTTAGTGTATTTGGGATATGTGATTGGTGGAGGAAAATTGAAGATAGATCCTTCCAAGATTGAGGCCATCATGAAATGGTTGGTGCCTACTAATGTTACTAAGGTTAATAATTCCTTTAGTTGAATTTGAATACCATTGTTTCAAATTAATGCATACTTTGCATGGATACTAGAAAGTGGTATGGTGAAGGCAGGTAGCCCTTAGTATGAAACCTTGCAATAACTTTTGCAATGCATGCTAAGTGAAATGAAGAACTAAAATACTAATGAATTTATAGATATGCATTTCTAATTTCTAACTCATTGGACCGTCGAAGTAAATTTGTAATTGCATTATGAAATGCTTGGAATAAATTCGATGTAAATGTACAGTGCAATGCCAATATCATTTTAATTTATTTGAAATTAGTTGAAGTTATATAATTACTATGAGTGCAATAATTCTGAAGTCAATTGAGGTTGTTCTGACTTCTTGCAATAAAAGATATTGTGTGTGTTGTGTGTGTGTTCTATATATATATAATATATATATATATAATATATATATATATATATTATATAATATATATATAACACAACAAACAGTGTTGGCTAATTGAAAGATCAAGTTGCAAGAAAAGTGTTGGAATGGTGTGTGAGACCAAAGCCACCATGATAGATATGACTACGGATCTCGTGTCTATGAGATCGGGCTTCTGGGAGAAGCAAAGATTGGGCAATTAAAATATCTAGTTTGAAATTTTTTAGTATATATCATGGCAAAACTAAACGTTGTGACACAAGTGAAATGATGGAGTTGGGAGCTCAAGAAGAATATTGTCATGTGACCATTGTGGCTTGTGGAACTTTGTTTATCTCATGGGAGCAGTTCATAACTAGTACCTTCACTATGAGACTCCATGAATAGTGCAGTGGAGCACACCAGATGGGTACTTAGCTACAAGACTCCATGCACATGTCATTAGAGCATGCCAAATGGTTACTAGTCTTTAAGACTCTAATGACCACCCCATGCAGGAAACCCTTGGGATAGGTAGACTGCCCAGAATGGTGGTTGCTTGGGCCTGGATAGGCGATTAGCTGATGGGGGCCCATGCAAGAAATCCTTGGGACAGGTAGACTGCTTGGAATGGGGGTTTCCTGGGCCTAGATAGGTGAGTAACTGGTGGCAAAAGAAATATGCCCATGTTGAATGGGATGTGAGCATGAATAAGCATGTTGGGAGTTGTATTTAAAGACCGCATGGAGCAACTTGACCACCACCAATTGCTTGCTTCGATTGAGAACCACTCAGTGAGCTAGATTTGAGGATGGAGCTATATAAAAAGACTTTGTGGAGCAGTGTGAATGCCACTGAGTTATTTCCTTGGGGCTGAGAACCACTCAATTAGTTGGATTTAAAGATGGAGTTGGATGAAGATTGAGTGGATCTATGGAGCATTATAATCACCATTGAGTGCTTGTAATGGGGCTTGGAACCACTTAGTGAGTTGGACTTAAAGACGAAGCTAAAGACTGTGTGGAACTATGGAGCATACATACCACTAAGGGCTTGCAAATCTGACAAGCTACTGAGTGCTTGCAAGGTCAAGGAAGCAAATAATAACTAAAAATATAAGTATTAATTACCAGTTTAAAGAATTTCTCTATTAAAGTTTTGATTTGAATTGATTTAGAATTTTAAGGTTAACATCATAAATAATTTTTTTGATGAAGGTATGCTTGAATTGATTTGAAATTATTATGATGAATCTCATGAGACTCATATGCTTATGTTGTAGGAGAAATATTGAACTGGTCAGCAAAGGTATGTGAGGTTGACTGCAAAGAAAACAATATCAGCCTAATAATATTAGAATGTGCAGTAACAACATGATGGCGCAACTGGGTCATTTTGGTGACACTAAAACCCTATGATATTCGTTGATCGCCTTGAGGTATGCCATGACACATGTGATGTTTTATAAAAGAAAGGAGGAGGGATGTCTTGGCTATGAAGATTATTCCTATGTGAATTGATGTCCTAAGGGACTGAGGAAGTAGAGAAGGGGATGCCAGAACTTGGAAGGTGAGTGATTGCACTGAAGAGGAAAAAGATTACTTGAGGCACTGATGAAGCAAAGAAGGGGATATTGAAACTTGAAAAAGTGATCTAGTTTTCATATAATCATGTGCATAACCAATAGGATCAAAGATGCATTAGGTGTGTCCCAAGAAGCAATGAGGTTAATTTATTCCATGAAGGAGCCTGAGCCATAGTGCGTTCTAGATTGGAGGTGGATTGCGCTCCAGAATCAAGTGAGTGAGCATGTCAAGGTGAAATAGAAGCATGTTGGACCAAATGAAGCCACTTGGAAAATGGTTAATCAAGTGAGGGTGTCTCACCCATTTTTTTTTATTGTATATGTAAATGTAAAAAAAGATGTGTGTATATAGCTCGTTGTTGAAAATTTGTGTTTGGGCATAAGGACACCAAGGATGGTGTTCCTTTAAGGGGATGGGTTTGTGACAGCCCTTTTTTCTATCCCCATGTAAATGCCACTAAGTGTATTTTTTCATATGAAACTATGTGAAAATCAAAATATGGTTGACTTGGAGGAGTGGACACATATTCAAATATTGAGGAGGAATTGCTTGTGTTGAGTATAAACCTAGGCCACTTCATTTATTCCCCACCTATCTCCTTGGAAAATTAAATGGTATGTTGGTGTAGACATTAAAGTTGTGTATGGGCATCATGCATCAAAGGATGAGCCCATGTTGTCCCTATTCTCGTGGGACATGTTGAGGAAGTCAGCGCGCAAGAGAATGGACATGAAGAACTAGGAACAATGAAGTGGTGGAATGATGTTGTTGGCATAACAAAAATGCTTGACGCATGACAATAAGGGAAGGGGAACGATTGGGTAGGAATATATCCCACGACTGCTAATTTTCCCCTCAACATGAGTGGAGGGAAGATGGGTCATCGCATGAGAAAGAAGAATGGTGAAAGCAAAGCATATGCACAAGAGTGGGAGCACTTAGGAGAAGCAATTGCAGAATACCTGGGGTGGTGAGATTGGGACATCCCCTGCATTCTGGTGAGATATAATTTGTGTATTGGTGTCAATATAACCAAGAGGATTTAGGTAAATACTAATTCACTTGGTGCTCACCTTGGGGCTAAGAAAAAAACCTTTAAATTGATATTAGGTTTTTAAACTAAGAGAACCTTCCCTGAATCTTGGTTGAGACACTTTGATTGTTTTTTTAGAGATATAGTAAGTCACTATGGTGTTTACTTCTTGGGAGAGTTTAATAAACCACCTAAATAGTAGAATCCTCCTCTTGGCTACCTATGGTTGATTTTTGGTGTGAATACCCTTGACCACTTAACTCCTCAAACTCTGAATCCAGCTTGAGGGTGGTCAACTGCAAGAAAGATTGTAGTGTATCTATCATATGGTTGGTTGGAGAGTGGAAGTCCCTCCTTCAGTCGCCAGTTGAATTTATATAAGTATTATTGGCTATGCAGGTTAGACTTCAATATAGGATATGCCTTACTATGCTTATGGCTAATTATTTATCTTGTGTCATTTATGTAAGAAACCATGATTTGTCATGGTTGACCAACTAATTTGTATATCCATGATAATTGTGAACTATTTTGAGTTATGTGGTTGCAACACTCAGTCATTTGTAGGTTGTCTGATATGTCTATAATTGGTGGTCTGAAGGTTGAGACCATTCATACTAACTGTGAAATCATAAGTCTCAGTCATCTTTGTATATTTCTAAGTTTGGGCAACCCATTGTTGTGGCCATGTTTGTGGGTGATCTCATTAGTAGTTTAAATCTGTGTGTTGTGTGTGGACTTTTCTACCTCATAAAGGTTGTTGAGATCTTTGTATAATCATAGTGAATGATTTGTTTCATATGCCTTGTAGTGGCCAATCTAGGGTGCTAGATTAGACTAGATTTATTATCAACCAGGGTAAGTAAACTTCGAGGCATGTGTCTAAAGTCTATAGACATAAAGGATTCCTAACTAAGTGTTTATTGTGACAGGCTACAGTACTTCTTTACAGAAGGTTAAGATATGTTTCCTCTCACCTTAACACTCAGATCACCTAAGTTATCTAACTGTCCTAAGGATACAGTGTATTGCTAGGCTGAGATTTTAATCCCCTTACAAGGATGTTATGCACAAAAGCTTTGTCTAGTTAACACTGAAGCATTCATGAAAAAAATCAAAAGCACACTAAATTTTAAATGCATAAAAACAGAGTCTATGGAGATGCTTTAAAATACAACGATGGATCAGATCTCTTACAAGATATGGTTCAATGATCTAACGATAAAAATCTTCAAGCTATCACCATAAATACCATTTGTGAGAATTTATAATCAAATCGACAAAGTCATAAACATGGAAATGACACTAAACACTATGCATTCTATTCAAATTCAAAACACTGCTAAGGAAACGAAATTAACAGTATACTAATCCACACAGGGCCCGTCCATGTTTCAATGGTACACTGAAGTAAACTCAAGCAACGAGAGTATTAACGCATAGACACTACTGGAGTAAAACCGTAACTATATTCAAACGCTGAAGATTGCAATCATACAAGAGTTCGATTCTCAAATGATACACAGAGATAATAATCGTAACTGTTTTGGAAACAAAATAATACGCAGTTTTTATCTGCCTCCCTATCTGAATCGAATGTACATTCATTAAGCAGATGTTTCTGCTTTTACAATGGAGTGATTTTTGGTTATTTCTAATCTAAACCGATTTCCAAAAAAAACAAAACGAAACCGGTTTAGGAAACCATGGCTTTTACTGCCTTTGTAACCAAAAGGTTGGGGTTTGACCAGTGTTGACTGCATAACTAGGAGCTTTTGATTTGCTATAGAATCGATTTTTCACCATGCATGTACATTCAGGATCTCGTTCCTATCCATTGCTTTGGCTTGCCTGTCATGCCACGTGTCAGATGATAAACCATTTACAGGATGTTATGACTTCCTGTAATCTTTTCATTGAAAATTCCTCATTTCTAACATAAAAATTCATAAATTAACTTTAATGCAAACTAATAACTATAATGTTATTAACTAATCAATTTCGATGGATATAAAGGGGTCTATGGAGGAAAAAGATAGACAAATGATGATGTTTTTAGAAGAAAAAGATGGTAATGGAATGGTACCAACATGCCTTCGTTGTCATGATAAAGTAATAGATTTATGTGTTGCTATTATTCTAACGGTTTACAAAGTTATATATATATATATATATAATATATATATATATTCATGAATAAGCATGGTTGCTTGATATACTTCAACTAAATTATTACGGGTGGTGTGTGGCTTGGAGGCCATTTTGTTTGCTAATACATTTATGAAGAGTAGAGTTGTTTTCATGGTCATGAACAACTAATTGATGCACCTCCCTAGACGGTGGTGGTGTATGATTTTCATGGTCTGATGGAACCTGTTGGAATTCATTGTTTGGTTTAATGTGATGTTACTGAAATTGTAATGAAATAATAGTGTGGATGAGCTTGTTGCACTACATGATTATGGCTTGGTTAATAAATCCATTTCATGTGCTTGGTTGTGCATAATATCTTAAATGATTTGTGTTGGAAAAGGGTTTTATCCCTGTGATATTTTTGAGGTACTGAATGATGCTTGACTCTAAGGAAGGTTTGTTCAGTTTGTTGAAATCCCCGGGACTTCAAGCCTAAGTGTCGCAGAGTAACAGGTCTACAATCAAAGCCAAATAAGCCTCGTTGTATTATTAAAGGAGTTCAAAGTATACAAAGGGAAGAGGGATTTATTAAACCATGTGAATCATCACTAATCGTCGAGTTAATCTCCCACTTAGTGACTTTACTTAATGTTAATTAGCACCTCGTGGGCCACACTAAGTGTTATGTGAGCCCTCTAAGTAGATAGGCACTATTGATGGAAGGCATTGAGGCGCAACGTGAAATCCATTATGTCAGTGAATGGTAAGTCACACGTTAGCAAAGGAAATCAACCCTGTACAGTTGGACACATGGATCAGGAAAGGTAGCCGACATGGCAAGGTAGCTGGCATGGCATGTTGCCAGTGTGACACGTGGCAGTCAGAATGGACACTTTTGAAGGTTGAATAATCCAAATATGCCTGACACATGGTAGTGGATTAATGGTGCTACGTGAGTTGAGAACGCCACATGGAGTTAGCATGGATTCTACATGGCTAGGGCCGCATCATCACAGAGCTTGGCTCCTCGATGATGTTTTACAATGTTTCTTTATAAACACGACGTGGAGTTGACAAAATCCATCGTAGATGGATGTTGTGGGACAGGAACATTTTTGTTACTTGATATGGACTTTCCCGTCATGTCCCATAGGAATAATAGCGGAAAGGGGGCATGACGTTAACAGAGGGCATAGGAAGTGGAGGTAAGTTTGTCATGGGGGACAAAGATAAGTCTGTCTCATGGGGGTCAGAGATAAGTTTCTTCCAGGCGTAGGATAACATGGAAAAGACATAATTAACCATGATTATCATATAACAAGAAAGATTGTTTTGCACAAAGGATCAGGACCCGGTGGGACCTCAATCTAGGGTGAGGTGACAGATGCCACGTAGGTCGGGTAAGTCTACGTGGATTCCACGCAGGTTTTCGAGAGGACGTTGGATTACAAGTGATATGGAAATGCCACGTCGGCATTTAGGTTACCACGTGGAACTATTTGCTGATGTGGTATGACTTAAGGGGGGCAAATTTCAAATGGGCATGAATTTCAATTTGAGAGTTGGATTGGGATAAAATTTATATTGTTGGAAATCTCTCGACAAGTTACATGAGATGGTGTTATCCAAAGTTAATTCTTCTAATTTTGGGATAGAAGGAAATTTTGTAACCCCATCTCCATAATTTCCTTTATTTTCATAAATAAAATGTCAATTAATGCCTCGTGCCTTTCCAAAGCCTTTTCCATTGCCTTTACTAATTTCCTTAGCCATAATAAATGAACACTCACACTAGGATGTCTTGCCCAACATTGAGCTTGGAATAAGTGTCCCATAAATGTGGTTATTATTTTGCTTATATTAACTTTTATTTCATGGAATTTTCACTAGGCCTGTTATAGAACCCTCCTCCTTAGGGGAACACCGTCCTCCATGTTCAACGACTCCTACAACCAATAAAATTGTCGCAAGCAAAACATGTTGCCCGTGGAGCTTTATAAATTAGTTTGATGCAATATTTACAATAATTAACTTGCTAAGAAGCAACCCAACACGACAACCATAACAACATGACACCCATACCACTTATTGGAGCTTTATAACACAGCTCATGAGGTATTTACATCCATATACATATGTACATATGCCAAAACATCACACCAAAGCATATACCAAAAACATTTTCTCAACCAGCAAATAGAGAAGGATACATAGCCTGCATCTGATCTATCATCTCCCATGTAGCTTCATCAAGCCCAAAGTGCTTCCATTGCACTTTAACCTGCTCTAATGCTCGATTTCGGAGCATGAGCATTTTTCTCTGCAATATACACTGAGGTTCTGGATGGAATTCTCCATCTGGCTCCACCTGCAATATAGACTATTTAATCACATTATCAACATCTTTAACATTTTTCTTAAGCAATGACACATGGAAAACATCATGGACTTTCATTTTTGGGGGAAGTGCAAGTCGATAGGCTATTGGTCCAATCCTTTCAATAATTTTGAAAGGTCTACAAAATTGAGGTGCTAGCTTGGCACATGATCCAATATGCAAGGAGCTCTTCTTCGGCTTGACGTGAAAGTACACTTGTTCCCCAACCTAAAAATCCTTAAACAACTTGTTCTAGTCTGCATAACTTTTCTGTTTGTCTTGTGTTGTCTTCATATTCTTCTTTATTACCTGCATTTCTGCCAATATGTTTGGTCCAATCAACACCCTATTAATTGGATCACTCCAACGGATAGGAGTATTACAACTCTGCCCATGTAATTCCTCAAATGGACTCATCCTTAGATATTCCTGATACCCAGTGTTGTAAGCGAACTCAGCTAGTGGAAGATACTCTTCCCACTTCCACTGTTGTTACATCATGTACATCCTCAACATATCTTCCAATATCATGTTGACCCTCTCTGTTTGTTCATCTATCTATGGATGATAAGTTGTATTGAAGGCCAACTCTTTCCCTAAACCTGCAAACATCTCCTTCCAAAAGTTGGAATTAAACTCGGCATCCTTGTCTGACACAATCTTCTTCGGAACATCATGCAATATGACTACATCTCTAATGAAGACCTGTGCTACATCACTAGATGAATACATAGACTTAGCCCTTTTTTTCACATAGGAAAATCTGGGCAGATCAACCACGAAGGGAATCAAATCTTGTCAGCCAGACTATCAGGGCCTAACCCCAAGGGTGTCGAGGAGAATTGACCCTATGACCTCCTGATAGGCGAGGCACTTAGAAACAGGGACTTGACCAGTTGAGTTAACCCTTGGGGCTAATATGTAGACTTAACTGGAATGAAGTGTGCTACCTTTGTCAAGTTGTCTACCACAACCATGATGGAATAATGTTGTTTATATGTCCTCGGCAAACCTGTGATGAAATCCATGGAAATGACCTCCCATTTCCACTCTGAAATCACAATTGGCTTTAGTAGTCAACCTAGATGCTTACATTCTGCCTTTCCCTACTAATAGTCCAAGCATATAGCCATAAACTTTGTCATGTCCTTCTTCAAGTTCGGCCAATAGTAGAACTTCTTAACCACTGTCAATGTCTTATGATATCCTAGGTGACCTGAATATGGCTTAGCATTAAATTCCCTCAAGATAATCTTCTTGAGCTCACTGTTGTCTGGAACATATATCTTGTCCCTAAATCTGACCAAGCAATCTGTTGTAAGATGATAGTCCAAAACCTAATCACATGTACCCACACTTGTACCTGTACTTGTACCTACACTTTGTTGTAACCAGTGCATAAGATCTATATACCTATCATCCTGATGACCTTCCTATAAGTTCTAATCCTATAACTTTGTCCCATAAGAACTCATAGCTTCTATATGATTCACTTGTATCTACCTGCTAAGAGCATCTACAACCCTGTTCTCCTTACCCTTGATGTACCTAATCTCAAAGTCAAACTCACTAATCATGGTCAACCATCTAGCTTGCCTAAAATTCAAGTTCGACTAATCAAATAATTATCTCAACCGACTGTGATCACTCATCAATATAAACCTCCTTCCAAGAAGATAATGCCTCCACATTTTCAATGCATGAATGATCGTTGCCAACTCAAGATCATGTGTCGAATAATTATGCTCATGCTATTTCAGTTTTTGTGATTCATAGCATACCACATGTCCTTCCTACATAAGAAATCCACCAAGTCCTCTCTTGCAGGCATCTATACATACCACAAACTCATTGTCCAAATCTACAATCTTTAACATTGGAGCAGTTGTCAACGACTACTTTAACTGCTCAAAGCTTGTTGTACATTCCTTTGTCCATTCAAATTTCTTACCTTGCCTCTGAAATGACGTAATAGGATATGCAATCCAAGATAATTTCCTGACAAACCTCCTATAGTAACCTGCTAGCCCCATAAATGATCTTACCTCTTCCACATTTCTAGGAGCTTCACACTCCATGATAGCCCTTATCTTCTCTGGACACACTATTATACCTTCCTTGGAGAACACATGCCCCGAGTAATGTACCTATGTTTGAAAGAAACTGCATTTTCTAAGCTTGGCATACAATTGATGCTCTCTTATCAATCTCAACACTGTTTCTAAATTATTGGCATGCTCTTCCTCATTTTTATAATATATCAAGATGTCATCAATGAACACAATAACAAACTTGTACAGATAAGGATGCAACACACTATTCATCAAGCACATAAAGGTAGCTGGAGCATTAGTCAAACCAAATGGAACTACAAAAAACTCATAATCCTTGTACCTAGTCTGGAAAGTCGTATTGTATATGTCCTCTTCCTTAATGCGTACCTGATGATATATGGATCTCAAATCAATCTTTGAGAACACTCTTGCTCCCTTCAACTGATCGAACAAGTCATTAATCCTCAGCAACGAATACTTATTCTTGATGGTCACCTTGTTCAATTGCTTGTAATCAATGCATAACTTGAGAGTATCGTCCTTATTCTTCACAAATAATACTGGTGCACCCCAAGGTGATACACTTGGCCTAATATATCCCTTATCAATCATCTCCTTCAACTACAACTTCAACTCCACCAACTATGGAGTGCTCTGTGATTTCGGTTTGCCTGAATAGTTGTAACCATTCTAACCGATGTTTCCTTATTCTTATCCCGTAAGATTCTTTGTTCTCCATTTTCATTCAAGAACTCAATGGCCTTGTCATAACAATCCAGTTTGGTCCTATGAAGATACTACCAATCCATGCCCAGAATCATACTATATGACCCCAATAACAATACATTCAAATGTGCTCTTGTAGGCATACCATTCAAAACGAATTCACAAGCTCTTACCCAATGATATACTCTCTTATTTGTACCTATAGCTTGTTGCACTAACCAGGATTTTGCATGCACTTCTTTATTCAAACCACACTTATCCACCAGGTCAGGACTAACATAACTATAATTAGATCCAGGGTCAATCAAAATGGAAACGAATTGATCACAAATCTTACCATCTATATCGATAACAGTTGCCTGGTGCTTTGCCTACTTGTTATCCAGCGCTACATAGATACGAGGAATGCTCTTCCCAACATCCCCAATAATATGTGCCTCTTGTGCACTATAGATTTGAGGCCTACCACCCTGGTTTTGTGGACAATCTCTCTTAAGATGTTCCTTACCACACATCCAACACTCCAACTATCATGTACCATCACCTATATTTTTTGTTGTGACCCATGTCCCTGTCTAGCTATGTTGAACTTCTTGTATGGTGCAACATTTTCTTTCTCTTTTGCATTTTGAGACCTTGTTCTTTTTGGTTTCCATTTACCTTTACCTTTATCTTTGCCTTTCCATCCTTGCTAAGATTCGTTTTTACACTTTAACTACTCATAGAAATGCTTCAATTTCCCAATAACTTCCTCAAGTGATCGAGGTTCATCATACTCAATCTGATCTCTAAAAGTTAATGGAAATCCACTAACAAATATCTGAACTTTAGCCTTCTCATCCTTAATATATTGTACATACCTCAATAGCTCCAGGAACTTAGTCGTATGCTCCTCATCTGTCATCGATCCCATCTTTAGCTCGTAAAATTCTTTGGCCTTACTGTCATGGTACCTTTCTGACGAGTACTTCTTCCTTAAAAGTCTTTTGAATTCATGCTAACTCAACTCCTTTGTCCTGATGTCTCTAACCCACCTTACATCTTCCCACCAGATATTCGCTTTACCTTTAAGACTGAATGTCATTATTATGGCCTTCATGTTTTCTAAGTAAGCATGCAGTTCAAAGAACTTCTTCATCCCAAGTAACCAAGCCTTTTCATCCTCCAGCTTCTTCATATCTCCATCAAAAGTAGGTGGCTTAGATTTCTTAAACTCATCTAGCAAATATCCATTGTCACTCCTCCTGTAAGGATGATAATGATGACAATCATAGTGCATGTCAGAAACATAACTAGAATAGTATGTGTGTCCATCACCTCTTTGATTCGGAGTACCCAAGAACCTACCATCTCTAATCGTATCATCCCTATCCGACTTGTGCCCACCATGAGATCTATTTCCATATGCCCCATTATTTTTGTCCTCCTTTCCATGGTTGATCCGAAGTGGTCCCTGTTTCTGCAATTCTGACAAACTCTGAAGGATTATTGCATTGACTTTTCCTTGTTTCTCCTGTGCCTGCATGATTTTTTCATTATCTGCCTTGCAACTTCTTAATTCTTCCTTTAAGCTTCTCAATGTGTCTACTAAGTCAGAAGCATTTCCAACACCACATTGCTCATCTAGTCGTAGGGAGATTCTCGTGAACTGTAGTTTACCATCTTGTTAGTCATCTGGATCTCTTTCGTGCCAAACATATCATGTCAGCTAAACCAAAATATAAACATTATCAACATACCTCAATGTAGCTCAGGGAGGATATCTCGTCTACAAGATCAACCATATTAGAAAAATACATGCATAAACATAATCATAACAACATATAGATATCACCCTAACCATAGTCTGGTCATTAATGCATGGCCCTATCAACCACACATCATGACCTCATGCATGACAACTACAACCATGTTAATGTATTCATAATCAACATACATATAACATGCATGCACACACTATACATATAAACATTGTCATGCACAACCAGTGCATAATCGACCTATACTCGTGATATACACATCCAACAACACACCATCAACTTCCACATGGCGAGACAAACACAACCATGACCAACACCATGCATACACAACAAGTACATAGACCATAAGTACAAGGAACACATATGCAACTGACATGAATGCATGACCAACACAGAGTCCAAGGGGTGAACCATGCTCTGATATCACTCTATAACACCCTCCTCCCACATTTACCCAAGTTAATCAGTTCGTTGGGGTAAACATATGATGAGAGGCTAATACAATCTGATTCAACTCTCCATGTATACTTAGGGAAGTGGAACCAACACAACACAACCAATTTGACCTTCTACACATGCCATAAGACCTATAGGATCCAACCAACCCTTCCAGGTGATCAACCCTTGAGACAACTTGACACTTCACTGCCCTAGAGCCTCAGTCACTCCCTTGACATGGTCATGCATGCGGCTGGGGCCCTCTTGTTTCTCTCACAACATGGGCATGAAAGCAACTGGGGTCTTTTTTAGCTAAAACTAAGCCTGCAACCACGGATTTTGTGCCACCTTTTTAGGGCCAGGGCTTAGGCAACTACCCAAAACTCCATGAAACCTTCATGAATGGAAAGTAACATCAAGTCAATGATACAAATGCAAATATTTGAACAAAGACTTGACTGGACCCCTACTAGCCATGACATGCATTTTGTCAAACATGTCATGAATATGCAATCTACAGGTCATAACAACAAATCTGAGCTAGGGGTCTCATACTTATCTAAGAATCGCTAAGAAACATTGATGCCTTATCACATTAGTTGCATTATCATCTATTAGGGCAAATATTCATTGTTCGTTCATTTACAAATCAAAACATAATGAAAGCCATACATCATTAGTGTCATAAAACATACTCATAACTAGCATATAAACAATAAAAATAATAGAGATACATCAGCTATAAATGCCACATATGAACCAGTAAATTTTCTCATAAAATACCAAGGAAAGTAACTCTTATTAATGCATGCAAAATCCAATTGGGTATGGGACTTCCAGAACCGCAACCCACAGTTTGGTTCAGGGATCATTAGACCATGTGTTCTTTCTTTCAGAGATCCACCTCACTCAATTTTGAGTCCATCTGGCAATCCAACTCAACCAAAAACATGAGAACCCATCACACCATGGCTATCCGAAAATGGCAAGGCAAGGCTAAAGAACATTATCACACCTGGAAAAACCCATGCCCATGACAACAAGAGAACCAAGAACACACATGCATAACCATGCATGCCAAAACTAGCAAGGAAATCACACATGCAAATAGATACCTGCAAATAATCCTATTGTAGTTGCTTAATCCTCCTCTTCCTTGCTTGATCTTTGCTTCCTCTTGCCTTCTTTTCTTTCCTTGATTCAATGCTGAAGTGCTCCAAGAAAACTCTAAGTTTCCAAGAGTGTGAGAGAGAGAGCTCCAAAACTGAACTGACAAAAAGGTTAAACTAACAAAAGGTAACAACTGATCCTGAGAAGCCTTTTTATTAATGAGGCCTCTATTTTCTTCAATTTTCCATTATTTTCCTTCATTTTCCTCATCACATGCAACCTGTGACCTTTCACTTTCCTTTTCTCCTAATTTCCTATATTTTCATAAATAAAATGTCAATAAGTGCCTCATGCCTTTCCAAAGCCTTTGCCATTGCCCTTGCCAATTTCCTTCATCATAATAAACCAAATGAACACCCACACTAGGATGTCTCACCCAACATTCAGCTTGGAATAAGTGTCCCATAACCATGGTTATTATTTTTCCTTTATTAACTTTTATTACATGGAATTTTCACCAAGGTTGTTACAAATAACCACCTTGACAAGAAGTCTACCTCCCTTAACCCATCTCTTAAGGACAAGCGCCCACCTATAGTAACCTCTCCAAATGTCAATCAACCAAAATAATCTAATATATAACAAAAGTTAGGGTTTCACCATGCACCCCACATTATTACATGAAATGCAACCCTGGAATGGTATGAACACTTTCAAATCAACACAAGAGCTAACACCCCCTCTTTGTAAGGAAAGCATTTCAAAAATACTAAACCCCTCCCTTTGAATCTCAATTGAATCTACCTTCTAAAAATCTAAATTTCTTAGAGTCTGGGAATTAATCATTGTTCTTACAAAGGTTTTAGAACAGACCAAGATATTATCACTATCACCACATCTCGTACCTCCAAGGAAGATTGGCCACTTATGAATATGAAGGAACATAACCCTGAACTAATAACAAACTACCAAAAATCCATCATCCCTCAAGTCAACTTTGGGGAATAAAATCTTCATACTCCACATCATTAGTTGTTCAAAATTTCATGTAAATATAGCCACATCTACATATAGAACTAAGACAAGTTGATCGGATCTATCATCAACTTGAAGGTGTCACTCTATACAAATCTCACCAATCTCAAAATACTAAGCTTATGGGACATGAAATAGGCCACAAAGATCCTCTATTAAAAATTGGTATCTCTCCCATACATCTTAAAACCCCCAACAACCAAAACACAATTCTTAACAAGATCACTCCCCTCTTTCCAAGAGAATCCTCTAGTAACAAGAAAAAGAGTCACATCAAGGTAAAATCCATTTGGTTGAGGTAATATTGCAAAAAACCATGTCCTTGTACTCGTCAATACTCCCATCAACCATATTTTTAATCTTGTACAACCATTTAGAATCAATCGCTAATTCCCTAAACGTCTACGTACAATCTCGTAAACATCATTTTGAGGATGGAATTAAACTCCCCAATCATGGCATCCAACCATTATTTCTTTTCAAACTCATCCTTAAAACTAAAAGGCATGCACATCATCCTAGTATCACATACTAGTGCCACATGCCCAACTAGTAACCTGCAAAGCTCACCATCCCACACACCTCCAGCAAAAGATCTCATATTTTCTAGACAACAACTATTTATGGTGCATTGTTGTCTTTAAATTGAAACTCTACAGTAGAATTCTCATACAAGAAACTAAAAGGAGTTTCTTCTTCAGACCAAAATGAAACAAAACATCATTCAACTCAAGAACATTAGCTAATGGAATTTGAAAGGGTATCGAGTCTCATTCCATCATAGGATAGGTAGAAACATCATCCAACTCCATGCCTATTGCTCTTGCTTACTCTTGAAATTTTCTAAATAGTTTTGTATCATAAGTCATATGTCTTGAAACCCCATTATCCACATATTTTCCAACACCTAATATAATGTTGGTAGGTAAAACAAAACAAAAATACATGGAGAAGGTGATCTCAAGTTTGGATGTTAAGTCATCCACTCAAACAATAGTCTCTCTACACCATGTAACATGTTTGTAATCCCTCCCCCCTTCTTCTTTAGACATTGTTGGCATAATGTTCATTATAATGAAATCTAAAATACTTCAAATGACTCAAATATTTCTTACCTTGGCATGATTCTTCCTTATTACCCTTCTTAGGTCCCTTATTGCTTCTTGTCATCATCCTCTTGAAAAGGGTTGGGTCTTTTACTTTCCTTTGGTTAGTTGAACTAGGTTCTAACCTTGTCTCTTCCTACACAAAGTCATCGCAAAGCTTCTCAAAAGTTGGTATCTTCTCATGAGTGCAAATACCTTGGATGAAGGGTTTGTAGGATGAAGTAAACCCACCCAATGAAATGGACACCAACTTCTCATCCTCTATATTTCCCTTTATGTCAACCACCTAATCTCTCCACTATGTGATCCTTCCCAAGTAGCCAAGTACTGAATCCATGTCACTTATGTAGATGGTTGAGGACTTGTTTTGAAAGAGAAATTTCCTAGAGATGTTCATGCTCTTGTACAATGCAATCAAAGAATCATACATCTCCTTGTTGGATTTATTCTATGCAATATAAGTGATGAGATGATCCTTCACCAAATTAAGAATAATTCTCTTTACATTGGCCTCATTTTTATTACACTCAATTAATTTTTTTGGAGCAATATATCTAGTAATTTTTTCCTTAAAAAGATTTAAAAGCTCAAACTTTTCCAATGGCATTTGCATTTGCACCCTATAGTTCCAAGATGTAAAATTGAAGAATCTTCAAAACCTTTCACTCTTTGTAAGATTGAGACTAATAATCCTCGCCAATCTAAATGAAACCCCCCAGCAAAATCAACATCCTAAATCCATTTCAACTACCTCAATTTATGTCAATATTCATGGTGACCATTTAACCACTATACTTACTGTGTTTGTTGTTTGGATATGGCCTTATAATTTGCATTCCATTAATCCTTTTAAACTTAAACCACTATTTTTGTTGATATGCGAGTGAGGTGATGATGAGATTTTACAAACCCTTAAGATGAGATTAGTTTCGCGTTATAACTAGATTAATATCGTGTTATGATGATTGTCAGTGCAACCCACATATTTTTGTGGATTATGCATTAAAAAAAATAATAATCATTTAAAAAAATAAATAAATAAATAAAAACCAATTTTATTATCCTTATAAATTTTCCCATTATATCTACAATCTAAATGGGCCATTTTTGCGTCCATTTGCAGACTCAACCACTTGTCTACATACTATCCCCTGTGCATTCTCACTCCATGGTCGTCGAGGTCATGAAGAAGATGTACATGGAATATGTAACTGCGAGCACAATGGCATTGCCACAGGTTCAAGAAATAACAAATACTCAAAAACAATGGCGTGGCACAAAATCTTTGTGGGACCTTTGGCTCGGATACCTGTTAACGAACAGTTGCCTGAAAACGGGAACTTGTATGGAGAAATGGGCATACTATCAAATCCTCGCAAGTTCATCAAGCACCTAAGACTTTTACTAAACCAACGGCATATTCATTTATGTCGTGGACGTTTATTGACACTTGTGCATCTTGTGTTCCTCATTGTAGAGGCATATCTTTGGTAGTGTTATGAAAAATGATTATAATACAAAGTACATGAATTCTTTACCTATAGGCACTTTTTCTTATGAAACATTGTGAAAAGGGGTATTTGTGGTAGGAGCAGCCATTACAATTTTTACCTTGATATGAGTTCTCTTGGTATGTTTTTTTAAATTGTAAGAAACTTTTTGATGAGGAGAATAAGCACTTTAAGAGTATGTATGAGAAAATATGGAATACAGATCTGAGTTTAATAGCATTGTATTTTAATAGTGGTTTTTTTTAATATATATTTATTTTTCGAATTAAGAACATTGTTAATTTGTAAATAGTTTTTTGTAAATTTATTAGTCAAATTATAGTGTAAACAACTGCATTTTTTGTAGATGCTGACACCCTCATTTAGTTTACTACATGGAAGATCATTGTTTTTTATCTTTATCTTTATGAGCATTTTGGAAAGATTGTCATCCTTTCACTCTACATCGAACAAGGGAAATAATATTGGAGATTGATAGTCATGCTTCTAGTTTTGAAGCCCTATCAATCAAGCATGTCCAACTGAGTTTAAGCCACATCCAAAACTATAGTCAGTGGCCATAACCTCAAGCAAAAACTAGAGCATCAAGCCAAAATAAAAATCATGAATGTGATTTGATTTGTGGTCTTCCTAAAACCACCATTTAGATATAGCTTCTGCTAAACAACAATTTGTAGTCATTTTCAAATTTCCATTTGTAAGCACTTTCAATTAGCAGAAGACATCAAGTTCCATCTAATTAGGAAATGTTTCGGGAATTGTTGAGCCTTGGAGATGAGTTCCAAAGTTTGTTGTCATCTTCAAATCATCATTTACGAACACTTCCAGTTAGCAGAAGGCATTAACTTCTAGGTAAACCAGGAAATTATATGGGAATATTTAAGTCTTAGATTCGAGTCCCAGATTTTTCAATCATCTTGAAACCACCATTACTGAGCACTTCTAATCAGTGAAGACATCAACTTCTAGCCAAATTTATAAATGTTCTAGGAATTTTTGTACCTAAGAGTCAAGTTCCAAAATTGGTGGTCAACCTTAAACCACCATTTAGTAGAAGACTTTAGCTTTTGTTAGCCATTGGGTTTGTGGTCATCCCAAAACCACCATATTCATAGAGCACATTTGGCTATTAGGTACTATCCACTTCCTCATTTCATCTCTCTACTTGAATTTTGACACACCCTTTCAGATTAGTTGGGGGAATGTTAGACACCTAATTCACTTAGGTTATGACAAGGAATATGAACCATCATCAAGAGTCCAAGAGACCTTGGAATATGAACCCAATGGACGTAAACATGTATTTATATGTTTATCATTTAATGGTAATAAATTCAACGCTTATCCTCTAATATGGTCTGCAATCTAATAGGAAAGTTAATGCCAATGACTGCATATTAAAAAAAAAATGGAGAATCATAATTTCGGATTCAATTAAGTAGTTGTTACAAAAATATTTCTACCCTTTGAGATATGAACTAAAATGAAATATACATTAATGATATTTGTGGTATAGACAAGGCTAAAATGTATAAGAATATACTACTAGTTTAGATGACAGGTCATTCTAATGAGTATCACTAAACATGTACACATTGCCATTGTTAAGTATATTAGAGGATTACATTGTTACTTATAGAACGTATTAACCCTATTCGAGTGCACTCCATCAATGAGGCTAATAGACAACCTCAATATAGTAAATCCCATGGTAAGATATAATTGACAAGGACTAAGAATTTTAATACCCTTAGTCAACAATCTATAAATAAATGATCAATAATTAGAGAGAAGGTAAGAAACATGCAATTAGAAGTCGAATGAAAAATTAAATCTAACAAATACGAAGAAATGTGGGAATTCTAATAAAAATGTAATTATGAAGGATTAATGCTAGGAATTACACCCATTATTAACCCAAATAATAAACAATGAATGAATATCTTGGTGATAAAAAAAATGCTTGTGACAAAGAGGCTAAATTGGAAGAAATTAAAAAACAAACAAACAAACAAACAAACCTTACAAAGTCTAGCTTGAGGCTAATTTAAGTGACTTGTCAATAAATAATTCAAGCAACACATAACCACGAGTGGAACATAGAAGATTAAATATTTTCCATAATAGAGTATGGGTATGAAATACTTCGATTAATCATTTGGTTTATTTTGATGCTAAATTCAACTTTGTTTTTGAGTCCTTAAGGAAGGATTGAATACCTTTGAACATCAAAAACCCTATCCTTTGGGTGACTACACAAGTATGTTGAAATTTAGGTCACTAACAAGTGTAGGTCTTAGTTTACCATATCTAAAAGATATGTTGATGAAGTTAAGTGCATTTTCATCCCTATGGATGTATATGAAATTATCTTTGGGATTCCTTATTTCATTGACAAAGATTAATCACTTTAAGAAGAGAAAAACAAGTACCAACTTGTTAAAGGGGGAAGTGGTATTTGGTCAAGCCACTTAATGCATGGAGAGAATATATTGGCATATCATCCTCCTTCAATGTAGTTGCTTTCTATTGTAGGCTAAGTGTTTATTTTAACATTGAATGTTTAAGATAAATTATTCATGTTACACTGCTAGGCTCTGTGATTTCCTAGAGCACATTTATTTGTACGTTTCCAACCTTTGCCTCTACCACATTGACTCCCCATTGTTCCAAATTTTTTAAAGCAACATGATGAGACTTAGCATAGCGAACTTGTGTGAATATGTTTTAAAATTGTACTTTAGTACATTTTTGTACCTTTTTTCCTACTTTTGTATTACTTGGTCCATATTAACCATCTTTTATTTGATTATATTTAATAAACTTGGTCAAATGTGATCACTATCCCACAATTTTGTACTTCTATATATAAATAATATAAATGAGTGCACAAAATATGTGTACAATATTAAAATATTCTATCTACTCATACTTACTCTCCTGTATTTTATTATGTGTGAACATTCACATAGTTTTTTCCAAAGAAAAAAATGAATTTTCCTTTGATAGTTAAAAGGATATTACATTATTTAAGTGCCCTTGGAAACTTGTGAAAAAAGATTTGTTCATAATTAATGTCTTCTCAGAGTCCATATTGTTTATTATCTATATTCTTTGGAGTAACTATAAATCTCCTAATTAACAAGTCAATTTACTAATAGATATTCTATCGAAATTTCAATCCAATTGTTGGACTTTAGACATAAACAAAAATAAAACAAACAAAATTATCTCTTGCTAGATCAAGAATATAGAAACAAGATGCTAGAAACTTTTAAAATCAATTTTTTCATGCTAGTGGATGAGTACTCTATAATAGAACACCATCTAGTGATTCTTCTAACATTAATTTACTAGCTTCAATCCATGGGCCTTCCTTAGAGAGAAGATCTACTATTGTTTTGAGTTCTTTAAATATATGAGTGACATATGAAATATCTTTAAAAATCCCAAAGAATGATTTAAATTGATCAACAAGTGGTCTATTATTCACATTATGAACGTTACTATCACCTCCCATCCAATCAATAATAGTTGAAGAGTCCCAACAAACCTACAATTAGTTAATCTCTTTCACTATTGCCAATTTTAGGAGGCTTATCAATGATAGGGTTTATCTAA
Source organism: Pinus taeda (assembly GCA_000404065.3). Classification (NCBI taxonomy): domain Eukaryota; kingdom Viridiplantae; phylum Streptophyta; class Pinopsida; order Pinales; family Pinaceae; genus Pinus; species Pinus taeda. The sequence goes on from APFE031563224.1 coordinate 125,114, forward strand.
ATTATTTTTTCCTAAACCCAAACCTACTTCTTATTATTTGTTTGCTCACTCACTCTTATTCTCTATGTCTTCTGATATCTCGGTCACCTTTTCTTTCTTTTATTTAGCAAACAAATATATCATTATTTTTTTTGTTTTTATACCTTGATCCCTTTCATCAATATGGGTATAGTTCCATGGCTTTACCCATGGAAATCCTCATTTAATTGTATTAGCACATAACGACTTATTACCTTGAGCTCCTTTTCTTTTGGCTCTTTCCTCCATATGACCACAGGCCAAGATTGAGGACTTAGATTCAAAAAGGCAATAAGGCCTGCCTAGACTCGTGCAATTCACCGATTGTTAAATATCCAACACTTTTTGAGATGCACCTACCAACCAAATCGAAATCGATGGAATAGGATTCACTTCGCGCCAACCAACCCCCCCCCCAAACACTTCCAGTTAGCAGAAGGAATCAACTTTTAGGTAAACTAGAAAATTATATGGGAGTCTTTAAGCCTTAGAGTCAAGTCCCAGATTTTGTAGCCATCTTGAAACCACCATTATTGAGCACTTCTAATTAGTGAAGACATCAACTTCTAGCCAGATTTGGAAATGTTCTAGGAATTTTTGTACCTGAGAGTCGAGTTCCAGAGTTGGAGGTCAGCCTTAAACCACCATTTAGTAGAAGACTTTAGCTTTTGCTAGCCATTGGGTTTGTGGTCACCCCAAAACCACCATATTCATAGAGCACATTTAGCTATTATGTACTATCCACTTCAAGATTTCATCTCTCTACTTGAATTTAGATACACCCTTTTGGATTAGTGGGAGGAATGTTAGACACCTAATTCGTTTGCGTTATGGTGAGGAATATGGACCAACATCAAGAGTCCAAGAGACCTTGGAATATGAACCTAATGGTCATAAACATGTATTTATGTGTTTATCATTTAATGGTAATAAATTCAACGTGTATCCTCTAATATGGTCTGCAATCTAATAGGAAAGTTAATGCCAATGAGTGTATATGATGTTAACTTTATACATTGTTATGGCAATGGAGATGGAGCAGCGCACGCCCCTGCCTGCCTAGGGTTCCTGCCATTTCTACTGCGCCCCCAGCTCTGCGCCTGGCAGCTCCACTGCTAGGCCCGTGCTCATTAGCTGCTGGGCTTCTGTCTCCCACTTCTTCTTGCCTGGGCCTCCTGCTCAGCTTCTGCTCTGGGGCTTCTCTCCGGTAGCCCCTCCTTCGCTGATCTTCCTGCGATCTGGTTCTTCAATGGCGGAAGTGGATCCCCCGCCTCAGGATCCAAAGGATTTCGAGAAACAGTTTGCTTCTCTCATCCTTGAGAATGCAGCAGGCAAAATCTGGCCTTCCGCTTCCAAGTTCATCAAGAAACTAGATGTAATACCAGAAGTCTCACTTCCTCCTTCCCTCCCGAGGAAGGCTGCAATCTCGTTAGCAGAAAGAGGCCTGGTCGGATAGTTCACGGGACTCTGGCCCTCTCCAAGATCAGTTCAAAGATGGGTCGAACGCAACTGGAACTCGATAGTGCAAGGGAAAATCGCAATCAGGTTTTGTGGCAGAGGTTTCTACTCCTTCCTATTCGAATCAAAGGAGGATAGGAACCTTATCTTCAGAAATGGCCCCTATTTCATGGACTCTCGGGGCCTCTACTTGAATAAATGGACTCCAGACTTCGACCCGGAAATGGACGTCCCTAACGCTGTCCCTGTTTGGGTCCGCCTGCCCCATTTGCCGCTCCATTGCTTGGGGGATGAGTCAGTCAAGGCTATCGGGAATGCTATTTGCAAATTCATTGACAGATCTGAACCAAAGGAGAACATGCATGCTTGCGCGAGGATTTGTGTTGAGGTAGACCTGGGGAAAGGACTGCCGGAAGCTATCAAAATCAAAGTCAACGAGTGGACACACATACAGCAAGTGGACTACGAGCATCTACCCTTCAAGTGCAAGGTATGTCATGAGTATGGGCACTTCGCAAATAGATGTAGTAAATCTAAAACAAATGAATCTGAAGGTAATATTGAAATCTCCGAAGGTGCTTAGTAACAAGTCAAAAAGAAAAAGCCAAACCCCCCTCCAGGCCCAAGCTCAAAGGCCCCCCCGGAAAACCTATCCCAACCTTCCCATCCCTCCAGCTCAGCCCCTCCCTTCCCCTCATCCTCTAACCCCTTTGAATCCCTGTCAGTTGAGGACCCTATATCCCCACCTCCCTCTCCTAGAGGCACCGCTCTTCTAATCTCCTCCCCTCTCTCCCTCCCTCGGCCTTCCCCTCCCCCAACTGTGGAATGAATCTTAACCAAAAACAAATCAAAGGAAAATAACCTCTCCTCGGATCCCCCCAGAAAAGTAGGCAGGAAGTCCAACAAAGAAATCAGGGATGAAAACGCAGCAAAAGAAATGGCCACCGGAATGCAGCAACCAGTGGACACATTCCTAGACAAATCAAAAGGAAGTGGAGAAAAGATGAAAGAGAAGAGCGGGACCCACACCAAACAAGGTAAATGATGATCTTGGTCTCCTGGAATTGTAGGGGGATGGGCTCCTCCCTAAAAGCAAATGCAGTCCGGGATCTCCTTAGCTTTGAACAGCCAGACCTTCTCCTCCTCCAGGAGACCAAAATCTCAGATCAAGAATTCCAAAACCACACAAAAAGAAGCAAAATTTATGCAGGCACAGCAATAAGCGTAGCTGGCGCATCAGGAGGTATAGGAACATTATGGAACAAAAATAAATGGGAACTCACAGACCAAAAGTCTCACAGTTGGAGGGTAAGAATGGACATACAGAACAAAACATCAAAAGAGGACTACACTATTTACAACATATACGCTCCAAACCATTATAGGGACAAAGCTTCATGCTGGGACTCAATCACCTCAGATCTCCTGGTAGTTCAAGGAAGGAACATTTTCCTTGGTGGAGAATTAAATCTAATAAGGAATGCTGACGAGAAATTAGGAGGAAATTTCTATGCTGAGCCCTCAAGAGATTCCCTAGAAGCCATAATCCAAACCCATAATCTAGTGGATATTCCTCCGCAAAATGGGAGATTCACCTGGAGCAACAAGAGAACCGGCAATAGCAACATAAAAGAGAGACTAGACAGAATTCTCGTTCAAGAAAGAACAGTAGCAAGATTCCCAAACATCAAAAGCAAAATCATTCAAGGCTACACATCAGATCATAAACCAATGGCCCTGACTCTAGACAAGGGAAGGATCATGGGGCCTCTCCCCTTTAAATACAACAAAGCTTGGGACAGCAAAGAAGAATTTCGAAAATTGATCCAAGAGAAGTGGGCAAAGGAAGTCATTGGCTCGCCTCATTACATCTGGGAAGCCAAGCTTAAATCTCTCAGGACTGTTGTTAAATAGTGGGCAAGAAACCACGCAGCTGAGGAAAACAAAAAAAGAACCGACCTCCATAATCAGCTAGAGCAATGGAACCAGGAAAAGGAGAGAATCCAGTACACAGAGGAGGACCAAGCCAAAGAGAATGAAATGTATAAAGAATTATACAGGCAAAATAGGATGGAAGAAGAAGAGCAGAGACAAAAATCTCGGTGCCTTTGGCTCAAAGCCGGAGACAAAAATACTTCCTTTTTCCATAACAGTCTAAAGCTTAGACGCGCAGGGAATCAAATAGAGAGAATCATGGTGGACGGAAGAGAGATAAGGAACTAGGAAGAAATCAAAGAGGCTGCCTACAGACACTACAATTCACTCTTATCCGCAGACCCCCAGCCACAGGATAATGAGGAGTTTCTCAGCTTAATCGAAAATAAAATCTCAAAAGCTCAAAACAGAGAGCTGGACCAAGAGGTCACGGAAGAGGAAATCAAGTGGTCAGTCTTTAGCATGCAGCAAGACAAGGCACCGGGCCCAGACGGGTTCACAGTGGCCTTCTATAGAAATCACTAGGAGACAATCAAGAAAGACTTCGTAAGCATGGTGAAAAACTTCTTCTTAAAATGCAAAATGGGCAACAGCATTAAATCCTCCCACCTAGCCCTCATTCCCAAGGATCCCAACCCCTAATCCTTTGACCGCTTCCGCCCAATCTCCCTGTGTAATGTCTCTTACAAAATCATTACCAAAATCCTCGCCAATAGGTTAAAAAAACTTCTCCCCTCCCTCATCTCAGAGAATCAAGGGGGCTTCGTCCCAAGAAGACAAATCACGGATAATGTCATTCTTATCCAAGAGGCAATTCACAGCTGCATAAGCAGGAAGGAAAGGGGCATGATCATCAAATTAGACATGGCAAACGCCTTCGACAGAGTCAACCACCACTTCCTTAAGGAAGTTCTTGGGAAATTTGGGATATCTAGCACCTTCATCAGCATTATCATGGAGTGCATATCTTATCCCTGGACAGCCCCTCTGATTAATGGCAGACCAAGCAATTACTTCAGAAGCACAAGGGGACTGAGACAAGGCTGCCCTCTCTCCCCTTTCCTATACATCATCATGGCTGAAACGCTGAGCATACACTTGGAAAAACTTCGAAGGCAAAAAGAAATCACAGGAATCAGTATAGTTCGAGGAACTAAGGGGATAAATCACTCTCTCTTCGCAGATGATACACTCCTAATTGGGGGAGACTCCAGTTTGATGGCAAGAAGATTCAAGAAAACGCTAGAATCCTTCCTTCTAGCGTCCGGAGGAAAGCTCAACAACAACAAGTGAATGATATACACTTGGAACGTCCCCAGACACATCATTCAAAGAATTTCCTCAATTCTGGACATCCCAGCTCAAAGGAATTGGAGCCACTTCATGTACCTGGGACTGCCTCTAGCAAAGGAATCGGTCAAAACTGAAACCTGGGTGAAACTCATAGAAAAATTGAGAGGAAAACTCCAGAGTTGGGGAATGACTTGGCTCAACCTGGCTGGAAGAACCACTCTCATCAACGCCATTCTCTCTGCTCTCCCCATTTATCAGTTCGCAGCCACTCTTGCCCCTACTAGCACCCACAAGCATATGGAAATAATTATTAGGAGCTTCCTTTGGCAGGGAAGAAGGCAGGACTCCAAAAAGTTCAGTCTTGTCAAATGGGATCAGGTCATCTTACCGTTTGAAAAAGGAGGGCTAGGAATAAAAATCCTAAGATTATCCAACATGGCCATGGGTTTCAAACTGATATGGAGAATCCTCAACGGGAAAGGTGCTTGGTGGACAAAAGTAATCAAAAGGAAATATCTGAATGGTCCCAACTCCAACATCCTTTCTGAACCAATTGTTGACAGGCAGTGCACTCCAGTCTGGAAGCTCATTAAAAAAACTCTCCCCCAATTCAAAAATTATATCTCCAGAGCTCCAGGAAGTGGAAGAGATATTAACATCTGGACCGATCGTATAATGGGAACAGGACCAAGGAATGCAACCCAAAATCTCAGACCCCTTCAAATTTGGATGGAAGCAAAAAATTTAAACTCACTATATGACATCTCCACTTGGGATCAAAAAAGATGGCAGGGTTGGAAGCGCCTCTCTCTTCCAAACAATCTCAGGGATCTTTGGGCTAAACTCAAGCTATCTCTTTCGGGGTCAGCTCCCCTCAACAATATGATCAAGTACAGGGATGTTTGGGACCCCAACGGCGGAAACTACACAGTCAAAGAAGGCTACAAGATCCTCCAAAATGCCACAGCCACCAACAACTGGGCTCTCCACAAAGTGGTCTGGAACTCGGGATGCCTCCCGAAGGTCAAGTTTTTTAATTGGACTCTCCTCAAAGGCAAAATCCTCACAGCTAAAAACCTTAGGAAAAGAGGCATCCTAGGTCCCTCAATATGTTGTCTTTGCCAAGCAGCTGAAGAAAGCAGCATCCACCTCTTCCTTGAATGCTCCTTTGCTCAAAACTATTGGAAGCTCATCACTAGCCCTCTAAGTAGAGGAGAAATGCCCAACCAAATCACCTCTCTCCAAAAAAATTGGGGGAACAGCTACCCCTACCCCAAGAAAAACAAAACTCTTGTCAAAAGATTGTGGAACAGCATCCCCTCAACTCTTTGTTGGCAAATTTGGATCACCCGAAATAAATGCATTTTCAATAACAAGAAGCCCAGCATTTCCAGCACTTTGGAAAAAACAATAGCGCTCATCTCCGAGACCATAAGTGCTAATGGAATGTCCCAACCAGATCAAGAAAGTTGGAATCAAAGGGAGGCCAAATGGATCGGCAAATTCAGTCTCAGTCTAAACACAAGGAACTTTACTACCTTAAACTTAGGCCAGAAAAGGAAGGAGTGGAAGCTCAGAGGCTCCAATGAGGAAGTCACTGATTGGATTCTAAACCAAAAGAGGTCTTCCCTTCAGTTTGACGGGGCCTCCAAAAATAATCCGGGTCAAGCAGGTGCAGGAGGAGTTATTAAGGACCATCAGGGCAAAATTATGGTGACTTACGAGTGGGGACTGGGCATCATGACCAACAACAAGGCCGAGGCTTATAGCCTCTTCCTAGGTACCTCAATCTTGAAGAGACTTGGATTGCAAAACCCAATCATAATGGGCGATTCAGCTATTATTATAGCTGCCATGGTCTCAAGGAGCGAATTCAAGCAAACAACTTTGAACAACATCAAAAACAGGATCGTCGACAACATTAGAGAAATAAAAGGGGCCACTTTCAAACATGTGCTGAGAAGTAACAACAAGGAAGCAGATGGTCAGGCCAACAAGGCAACCAGCAGGTTGGTAGGTCAAGTTAGAGAAAATGATTCTACCTATGACAAAGCAATTCCTTAAGCTGTCATATCCCATCCCTCCACCTCAGAATCTGGGTCACCTCAGACCTCACTCTCCTCAAAATCTGCATACCTCCAAGTCTCCATATCCTCTGCCAAATCTCCTCGACTGCGCCACTCAGTCCCTCCTCTCTCTGATCCACGCCCCTGTGATCATCTATGTCACCTCTCTCAGATTTGAGCTCGTGTTCCTCATGACCTCCGCCAGCATTCTCAGGTGTCGTTCAGGTGGATTCCACTCCAATATCTTCTTCGCCTGCAGCAAAATCTCTAACTGGATCCACAGTCACCTCAAGGATCGGATCCACCTCCACTTGAACTCTCATACGAGCTTCTCCTCTCCCTTTATAACTAGCAGCTTCGCTCCCTCCTTTAGCTCAGTTTTCATTACTACGAAGGTCTCGGCTTTCGCTCTCTTCCAGCACAGTCCTCCTCTTGAAGCAGCGCGCACTCATTTTGAGAGTGGAGGTCGATCCACGACAGGGGTAAATCCAGGCATTTTCACTCACTGGTTCTCAATTTTTACTAACTGGTTGCTTGTCTCTCTGTCTCAGCGCTCCTCCCCTCCTTTCACCATTCCTTAGCTTTCCAGCTCCCCTCCCTTCTTCTCTGTCCCCCTCCCGAACAGAAATATCGTCCTGCTCTCCCCCTCTCAGCCTCCTTTATCCCCCTCTACCGCCCATTCCCTCAGATATCGCCTTCAGTAGCATCAGTACTTAGGTTCCTTCCTTCAGCTCAGCGAAATGGTGGATCAACAGGAAGCACAGGAGCCCGCTGCCAATCCTTTGGAGAATGTCATTACGAACAGCGAATGCACCCTTTGCAAAGCGCACACTTTCATGATCGCCAGATTTATAAAACGCTTCAATGACCTCAAAGAGGATTATCATGCAGACAGCAGGTCCAAAAGGAAGAAGCTGGAGAAGCAGAAAGCAGAGATCGAGGCCCTTAAGGAGAGATGCACCCACTTAGAGGAAGTGATTGCCCACATCAGGACTTTAACCCAAAGCATGCAAGCTGAAGCCTCGACCAGAGCCATCGCAAGAAAAGAAGCTCTCCCGGATGATTCAGTCAACAAGTAGCATCCTTAGGATTTATGAACTGCAAATTTTGTTGGCTAGCAGGTTCCTTTGTCTGGCAATATAGCCGTTACCTTTTTCATTTTAGTTACCGTTTCTCTAGCAACAAGGATCAAGGGTCTGCGCACCCATTTTGGATCCTCACCGCCATGTTTTCTCCCTTACATGTAATAGGACTCAGTCCTTGAAGTTTTTTATAATATATAAGTAACCGATCTTGTCAAAAAAAAATGAGTGTATATAGAAAAAAACGGAGAATCATAATTTGGGAATCACTTAAGTAGTTGTTACAGAAATATTTCTACTATTTGAGATATGAACTAAATTGAAATATACATTAACGATATTTGTGGTATAAACAAGGCTAAAATGTATAAGAATATACTACTAGTTTAGATGATAGGTCATTCTAATGAGTATCACTAAACATGTTCACATTGTCATTGTTAAATACATTAGAGGATTAAATTGTTACACATAGAACATATTAACCCTATTTGAGTGCACTCCATCAATGAGGCTAATATACAACCTTAATATAGTAAATTCCATATAAGGATATAATTGATTAGGACTAAGAATTTTAATACCCTTAATCAACAATCTATAAATAAATGATCAATAATTAGAGAGATGGTAAGAAAAACATAATTAGAACTCGAAGAAAAAATTAAATCTAACAACTCCGAAGAAATGTGGGAATTCTAATTAAAGTGTAAATATAAAGGACTTGTGCTAGGAATTACGCCCATATATTAATCCAAATAATAAACAATAAATGAATATCTTGGTGATAAAAAATGCTCGTGACAAAGAGACTAAGTTAACAACAACAACAAAAACAAAACAAAAAACAAAAAAAACAAAAAACAAACAAAAAAAACAAAAAACAAAACAAAACAAAAAACAAAAACAAAAACAAAACAAACCTTGCAAAGTCTAGCTTGAGCTTAATTTAAGTGACTTGTCAATAAATCATTCAAACAACACATAACCAAGAGTTGAATGTAGAAGATTGAATCTCTTCCATAATAGAGTATGGGTATGAAATACTTAGATTAATCATTTTGTTTATTTTGATGCTAAAATCAACCTTTTTTTGAGCCCTTAAGGAAGGATTGAATACCTTTGAACATCCAAAACCCTATCCTTTGGGTGACTACACAAGTATATTGAAATTTAGGTCACTAACAAGTGTAGGTTTTAGTTTATCATATCTAAAAGATATGTTGATGAAGTTGAGTACATTTTAATCCCTATGGATGTATATGAAATCATCTTTGGGAGTCCTTATTTCATTGACAAAGATGTAATCACTTTAAGAAGAGAATAACAAGTACCAACTTGTTAAAGAAGGAAGTGGTGCTTTTTCAAAGTGACTTAGTGCATGGAGAGAATATATTGGCATATCATCCTTCTTCCATGTAGTTGCTTTCCATTGTAGTCTAGGTATTTATTTTAGCATTGAATGTTTAAGATAAATTATTAGTGTTAGATTACTAGGCCCTGTGATTTCCTAAAGCACATTTATTTGTAAGTGTCCTACCTTTGTCTCTATCACATTGATTCCCCATTGTTGAATTTTTTTAAAGATAAGTGATGAGACTTAGCATAGCGAACGTGTGTGAATATGTTTTAAAATTGTACTTTAGTACAATTTTGAACCTTTTTTCCTACTTTTGGAGAGGTAGTCCAAATTAATCATCTTTTATTTTATTATATTTAATAAACTTGGTCAAACGTGATCACTATCCCATAATTTTGTACTTCTATATAAATAATATAAATGAGTACACAACGTATGTGTACAATATTAAAATATTCTCTCTTCTCATACTTACTCTCCTTTATTCAATTATGTGTGAGCATTCACATTGTTTTTTCCAAAGAAAAAAATTGAAATTTCTTATGATAGTTAAATGGATAATGCATTATTTAAGTGCCCTTGGAATCTTGTAAAAAAATATTTGTTCATAATTAGTGTCTTCTCAAAGTTCATATTGTTTATTATCTATATTCTTTGGAGTAACTATAAATATCCCAATTAACAAGATAATTTACTAACAAATATTCTATCTAAAGTTCAATCCAATTGTTGGACTTTAGACATAAACAAAAATAAAACAAACAAAATTATCTCTTACTAGATCAAGAATATAGAAACAAGATGCTAGAAACTTTTAAAACCAATTCTTTCATGCATTTACTAGCCTCAACCCATAAGCCTTCCTTAGAGAGACGACCTACTATTGTTTTGAGTTCTATGAATATATGTGTATGAAATATCTTTTAAAATCCCAGAGAATGGTTTAAATTGATCAGCAAGTGGTCTACTATTCACATTATGAACTTTACTATCACCTCCCATCCAATCAATAATAGGTGAAGAGTCCCAACAAACCTAAAATTAGTTAATCTCTTTCTCTATTGCCAATTTTAGGAGGCTTATTAATGATAGGGTTCATCTAAATTATTTGTTCCTAAACCCAAACCTACTTCTTATTATTTGTTTTCTCACTCACTCTTCTTCTCTATGTCTTTTGATATCTTGGTCACCTTTTCTTTCTTTTCTTTTGCAAACAAATCTATCATTTGTTTTTGTTTTTATACCTTGATCCCTCTCATTAACATGGGTATAGGTCGATGGTTTTACCCATGGAAATCTTCCTTTAACTATATTAGTGCATTATGACTTATTACCTTGAGCTCCTTTTCTTTTGGCTCTTTTCTCCATATGACCATAGGCCTGTTGAAATGTGGCAACAAGAATATTCCAATTTAATTTGTCCTTGAATTAAATTGTGAATTAAAATCGAATTTAGTCTTAACAGCTACTTGGAAATAATTAATTTATTTTAAATTAATTAGTTGGAGAAATTCAAGTTAGAAGTCTTTCTGAAGTCATGCAAGAGTTATCCCTTAAATTAAGGAGATAAGATTGAGTTATATTTTAGCTGTAATTAGTTAACTCAGTTTACTGAGTTAAGTCCAGTTAAATTAGTTCCAAATTGTTTGAGGAACTAATAGAGAGTTAACAGTCAGTTGATGCATGCATGCACCAACTAATGCTACTCCAGTTAACTTAAGATTCTCCCATCATAAACTCATGCATGTATATTCTGAGAAAGACCTAGTTGAGATTAAAGTCAAGGAAAGTGTACTATCAGTTGCATGTGTTTTCTCAAAGAGAAAACTCATGCATGCAATCAAGGATTTAAGCCTTGAGGATTGCGTAGTTTTGGAAGGATAATCATCCACTGGGTAGGAGATCATCCACTTGGTAACAGGAGAATCATCCCAAAGGAACATTGCAAGGAAATAGGAGCTTGGAGGGTAGAGAGGAAGGCTGGAGAGAAGCCAAGATTGCCTGTGAGCATCTGTGAGGATTGTACTGAGAGTTGGCTAGTTGTGAGAGCTAAGGCTTTGTATAATTCCTATGTATTTCCACCCTGTATGATAATACAATAGTGTGGGTTTTTAGCTGAGGCTTTCCCCAAAGTATTTTCATGTGTATTGTGTCGTTGATTCTTCTTCTTTTGGTTATATTGTTCAGCTCGATCTTGAAGCTTCCGCAAATTGATAGTAGAAGTAGGTTATAGTATTTTGCTTTAATTTATATTGCATTATCGGGTTAACCTACATCAGTTTTTATACATGGTATCAGAGCTGGATTTGTAGAAATTTTCTACATGGTATCAGAGCTAGATTTGTAGAAATTTTCTACATGGTATCAGAGCTGTGAACAGTATACAGAGAAGAGAATTCGAAGTTTGAAGTTTGGGATTGCAGGTGCAAATCGAATTCATATCATACTTCAAGGTTGGCTAATGGCATTCTATGGCTTGAGACTCGAGTATGCCTTGGAAGGTAGCTTGAATTACATAGAATGGAAAGATAGAATGGAGGTTGTTTTAGAAGACAATGGCTTGAAGGAATTCATTGATTAAGAAATCCCAAAGCCAGCTTCAACTAATGCACAAGAGTTGGTTGAGTGGAAGAAGTGTGTGGCGAAGGTGAGAC
>APFE031563224.1:137227-161436 GCA_000404065.3 Pinus taeda
AAATCCCAAAGCCAGCTTCAACTAATGCACAAGAGTTGGTTGAGTGGAAGAAGTGTGTGGCGAAGGTGAGACGGATCATCCTTGAGGGAGTTCGAGACCATATTGTCTCGAGTCTCCATAGGAAGGATACTCTATTTTCAATGTGGAAGACATTGAAGGACCTCTACCAGAACAATAGCGACCAGAGGAAATCGGCGCCCAAGGATAAGCTTCGAAGAATCAAGATGGAGAAGGGCGATATTATTTCCACATTTCTAAACAAGCTCACCACTTGCAGAGATGAGCTTGGCAGTGTGGGAATAACTACTGTCGATGATGATATGGTGAGCCTCGCTCTCCTTGGCCTTCCAAAGAGTTGGAATAGCTACCAGGACTCTGCGAATGGAAGGGAGAAACTACCGGATTGGGAACGACTACGGTCAGATCTTATGCAGGAGGAGATCAGGAGGAGCACACGAGATGGTTCTTCATCCAAGAATGATGATGAAGAAAATCTGGCCTTAGCATGTAAGGCAAGGAAAGGGAAGGGGAAGGCTTCCCATTCCAAATCGAATTCTTCTCATGGAGGGAAGAAGGGTGACATGTCTAAAGTAATATGCTTTAATTGTCACAAGATGGGACATTATGCGACTAATTTCCCGTCGAAGAAGTCCAAGAAGGGATCCTCGGAAGGATTGGAAGGTGAGGCATTAGCCTCTCAGCTTGAAATGGACTTTACCCTCATCACATGCATGGTGTCATCGATGATGGTTTGTGTCTGGTATCTTGACAATGGAGCCTCATTCCACATGACCAGTGATAAAAAATTATTTAGTGCCTTGGAGGAGAAAGACCTTAAGATGCACATAGATATGGGTGACAACGGAAGGTATAGTGTTTCAGGAGTGGGCACGGTTGCTTTTCAGAGGGAGCATGGAGCTCCTCTCACATTGACAGATGTGAAGTATGTGTCTGGACTAAAGAAGAATTTGGTATCGGTCGCGATGTTGGAAGATAAAGGCTACGATGTTGTCTTCAGTAAAGGAAAGGCATTCCTAAGACACATAGCCACGGGTCAGACCAAGAGGATAGGGATTCGGTGAAGAATCTCTATAAAACTAGAGGTAGATTGATTGTGCAGCATTGAGTACGAAAGCAGAATTGGTGCAAAGCCAAGACATTGGCGAGTTGTGGCACAAAGCAGTTGGGCCATTTGCATCATGGGCTTTGAAGATAATGCAGCAATATCTACAGACTTCCCAAAGGTAAACTTGAGCAAGTTGACACATGCAAAGGTTGTACCTTGGGAAAGTACACCAAGTCTTCCTTTCATGATCGAGACAGTTGAGTAGAGGCTATCTTAGAGCGAGTTCATATTGATTTGTGTGGACCATTCTCAACGGAATCCACAGTGAAGCAAAGGTATTATGTGATTTTCATTAATGATTATTCTCATAAATGATGGATTTATTTCATGCAGAAGAAGGACCAAACTTTCACAAAGTTTTGTGAGTTCAAAGCTTTTGTCGAGAAAGAGTCAGGGAATAAGATCAAGGCCCTGAGAAGAGACAACGGTGGAGAATATGTCTCTCAAGAGTTTAAGGACTTCTGTGCAGCAGAAGGAATTAAACGAGAGTTGACAGCACCTCATAACCCACAGTAGAATGGGGTGGCCGAGAGGAAGAACATAACTATTATAGGGGCAACACTGGAAATGTTGCATGACCAACACCTACCACTTCACTTGTGGGCTGAGGCATGCAACACAGCGGTCTATTTGCAAAATAGAAGCCCGCATCGCATACTTGGGATGAAGACACCAGAGGAAGCTTTCTCTCGTAAGAGACCAGCTGTGGGTCACTTCATGATCTTTGGCTCATCGGTATATTGCCATGTGACAAAGGATGCACGGAAGAAGCTTGAGCTAACAACAGAGTTGGGGATACTTGTGGGGTACACTGATACACCTCACAACTATCGGGTGTACTTGCCTACCAGTCGGAGGATAGTGGTTCGCAGAGATCTCAAGTTTGATGAGCAGAAGGCCATGCGAGTTTCCCTCGAGAGGGAGCTCCAATTACAGGCTATGGAGGAACTGTTGGCTCCTAAGGTGGAGGAGCCTCAGACTGATGCAGAGCAGCTGCATGCAAAGGTTCCAGGAGTGGAGACATCCAGTCAAGTAGAGTCTTCCAGAGATGGACAGAAGCGCACAAGAGAAGCTGACAAGTTGTTGGAGGATGCGAGAGAGAATGTGGGAGCACCATCTTCTCAGTGCAGACAGAGGAGGTCACCTGAGAGGTACACTAGATACATGGCACTTGCTGGCGAATTTGTTGAGACCAAGCCATCTTCCTTTGATGAAGCAGTGCAGCAGCCGATTTGGGTTGATGTTATGGTGGAGTAGTATGGCTCCATAGTTCGTACCAGTGTTTGGGACGTGGTTCCGAGACCGGAGAACAAGTCAGTTGTGAGTTCTCTTTGGCTTTACAAGGTAAAGCAAGTTGTTGATGGTAGTGTGGAGAAGCATAAGGCAAGATTTGTTGCCCATGGCTTTTCACAGGTCGAGAGGATCATGTTGTTGCAGTATATTTCGACACAGGAGCAAGATGCTGACATTTTGACAAAGGCATTGTCAAAGTGTGAATTTGAGTTCCATAGAGACAGGATCCGGGTGGCAGATAATCCCTTTCTTGTTGAGAAGGAGTGTTTAAATATGGCAACAATAATATTCCAATTTAATTTGTCCTTGAATTAAATTGTGAATTAAAATCGAATTTAGTCTTAATAGCTACTTGGAAATAATTAATTTATTTTAAATTAATTAGTTGGAGAAATTCAAGTTAGAAGTATTTCTGAAGTCATGCAAGAGTTATCCCTTAAATTAAGGAGATAAGATTGAGTTATATTTGAGTTTTAATTAGTTAACTTAGTTTACTGATTTAAGTCCAGTTAAATTAGTTCCAAATTGTTTGAGGAACTAATAGAGAGTTAACAGACAGATGATGCATGCATGCACTCAACTAATGCTACTCCAGTTAACTGAAGATTCTCTCATCAAAAACTCATGCATGTCTATTCTAAGAAAGACCCAGTTGAGATTAAAGTCAAGGACGGCGTACTATTAGTTGCATGTGTTTTCTCAAAGAGAAAACTCATGCATGCAGACAAGGACTTAAGCCTTGAGGATTGTGCAGTTTTGGAAGAATAATCATCCACTGGGTAGGAGATCATCCACTTGGTAACAGGAGAATCATCCCAGAGGAACAACGCAAGGAAATAGGAGCTTGGAGGGCAGAGAGGAAGGCTGGAGAGAAGCCAAGATTTCCTGTGAGCATCTATGAGGATTGTACTGAGAGTTGGCTAGCTATGAGAGCTAAGGCTTTGTACAATTCCTATGTATTTCCACCCTGTATGATAATACAATAATGTGGGGTTTTTAGCTGAGGCTTTCCCCAAAGTATTTTCATGTGTATTGTGCCATTGATTCATCTTCTTTTGGTTATATTATTCATCTCGATCTTTAAGCTTCCGCCAATTGATAGTAGAAGTAGGTTATAGTATTATGCTTTGATTTATATTGCATTATCAAGTTAACCTACATCAGTTTTTCTACAAGGCCAAGATCGAGGACTTAGATTCAAAAAGGCATTAAGGCCTAGACTCATGCAATTCACCCAGTTGTTAAATATCCAACACGTTTTGAGATTCGCCTAGTGACCAAATCAAAATCGATGGAACAAGAGTCACCTCGCACCAGCCCCAGTCCCCCCCCCCCCCCACCACACAAAAAAAAAAACACCACTTCAAGTTAGCAAAAGGCATTAACTTCTAGGTAAACCAGGAAATTATATGGGAATCTTTAAGCCTTAGAGCCAAGTCCCAAATTTTGTAGTCATCTTGAAACCGCCATTAGTGAGCACTTCTAATCAATGAAGACATCAACTCCTAACCAATTTGGATATGTTCTAAGAATTTTTTTTACCTGAGAGTGGAGTTCCAAAGTTGGTGGTCAACCTTAAACCATCATTTAGTAGAATACTTTAGCTTTTGTTGGCCATTGGGTTTGTGGTCATCCCAAAACCATCATATTCATAGAGAACAATTAGCTATTAGGTACTATCCACTTCCAGATTTCATATCTCTACTTGAATTTAGATACACCCTTTCGGATTAGTGGGGGGGGGTGTTAAACACCTAATTCATTTGGGAGGAATATGAACCATCATCAAGAGTCCAAGATACCTTGGAAAATGAACCTAATGGGCATAAACATGTATTTATATGTTTATCATTTAATGGTAATAAATTCAATGCTTTTCCTCTAATCTGGTCTGCAATCTAATAGGAAAGTTAATGCCAATGACTGCATATAGAAAAAAAATGGAGAATCATAATTTGGGATTCACTTAAGTAGTTGTTATAAAAATATTTCTACCCTTTGACATATGAACTAAAATGAAATATACAATAATGATATTTGTGGTATAGACAAGGCTAAAATGTATAAGAATATACTACTAGTTTAGATGATAGGTCATTCTAATGAGTATCACTAAACATGTACACATTGCCATTGTTAAGTACATTAGAGGATCACATTGTTACTTATAGAACGTATTAGCCCTATCCAAGTGCACTCCATCAATGAGGCTAATATATAACCTTAATATAGTAAATTCCTTAGCAATATATAATTGATGAGGACTAAGAATTTTAATACCCTTAGTCAAATAAATGCTCAATAATTAGAGAGAAGGTAAGAAACATGCAATTAGAACTCGAAGGAAAAATTAAACATAATTGCTTCGGAGAAATATGGGAATTATAATAAAAATGTAAATATAAAGGACTAATGTTAGGAATTACACCCATAGATTAGTCCAAATAATAAACAATGAATGAATATCTTGGTGATAAAAAAATGCTTGTGAAAAAGAGGCTAAGTTGGAAGAAATTAAAAAAAAAAAAACAAACAAACAAACCTTGCAAAGTCTAGCTTGAGGTTAATTTAGGTGACCTGTAAATAAATCATTCAAGCAACAGAACCAAGAGTTGGATGTAGAATATTGAATCTCTTCCATAATAGAGTATGGGTATGAAATAATTTGATTCATCATTTGGTTTATTTTGATGCTAAAACAACCTATTTTGAGTCCTTAACGAAGGATTGAATACCTTTGAACATCCAAAATCCCATCCTTTGGGTGACTACACAAGTATGTTGAAATTTAGGTCACTAACAAGTGTAGGTTTTAGTTTACCATATTTAAAGGATACGTTGATGAAGTTGAGTGCATTTTCATCCCTATGGATGTATATGAAATATCTTTGGGAGTCCTTATTTCATTCACAAAGATGTATTCACTTTAAGAAGAGAAAAACAAGTACCAACTTGTTAAAGAGGGAAGTGGTACTTGGTCAAAACCACTTAGTGCATGGAGAGAATATATTGGCATATCATCCTCCTTCAATGTAGTTGCTTTCTATTGTAGTCTAAGTGTTTGTTTTAACATTGAATGTTTAAGATAAATGATTCATGTTACATTACTAGGCTCAGTGATTTCCTAGAGCATGTTTATGTGTACATGTCCTACCTTTGTCTCTATCACATTGATTCCCCTTTGTTCCAATTTTTTTAAAGCTAAGTGATGAGACTTAGCATAGTGAACTTGTGTGAATATGTTTTAAAATTGTACTTTAGTACATTTTTGTACTTTTTTCCTATTTTTGGATGACTTGGTCCAAATTAATCATCTTTTATGTTATTATATTTAATAAACTTGGCCAAATGTGATCACTATCCCACAATTTTGTACTTATATATAAATAATATAAATGTTTGCACAACATATGTGTAAGATATTAAAATATTCTCTCTCCTCATACTTACTCTCCTATATTCTATTATGTGTGAGCATTCACATTGTTTTTTCCAAAGAAAAAAAAAATGATTTTTTATTATAGTTCAATGGATATTACACTATTTAAGTGCCCTTGGAATCTTGTAAAAAAAGATTTGTTCATAATTAATGTCTTCTCAGAGTTCATATTGTTTATTATCTATATTGTTTTGAGTAACTATAAATCCCCCAATCAAGAAGATAATTTACTAACAGATATTCTATCGAAAGTTCAATCCAATTGTTGGACTTTAGACATGAACAAAAATAAAACAAACAAAATTATCTCTTACTAGATCAAGAATATAGAAACAAGATGCTAGAAACTTTTAAAACCAATTCTTTCATGCTAGTGGATGAGTAGTCTATAATAGAACACCATCCAGTGATTCTTCCAACATTATTACTAGTTTCAACACATAGGCCTTCCTTAGAGAGACGATCTACTATTGTTTTGATTTATTTTAATATATGAGTGTATGAAATATCTTTAAAAATCCCAGAGAAGGGTTTAAATTGATCAGCAAGTGGTCTACTATTCACATTATGAACTATATTATCACCTCCCATCCAATCAATAATAGGTGAAGAGTCCCAACAAACCCACAATTAGTTAATCTCTTTCTCTATTGCCAATTTTAGGAGGCTTATTAATAATATAGTTTATCTAAATTATTTGTTCCTAAACCCAAACCTACTTCTTATTATTTGTTTGCTCACTCACTCTTCTTCTCTATGTCTTTTGATGTCTTGGTCACCTTTTCTTTCTTTTCTTTAGCAAGCAAATCTATTATTTATTTTTTATACCCTCATACCTCTCATTAACATGTGTATAGGTCCATGGTTTTATCCATGGAAATCCTCCTTTAACTGTATCAGCACATAACTATTTATTTTCTTGAGCTCCTTTTCTTTTGGCTCTTTTCTCCATATGACCACAGGCCAAGATCAACGGCTTAGATTCAGAAAGCCATTAATGCCTAGACTCACGCAATTCACCCAAATGTTAAATATCCAACACTTTTTGAGATACGCCTAACAACCAAATTGAAATCGATGGAATAGGAGTCACTTCGCGCCAACCCCCCTACTCCCCTTAACCCCACACCTATCTGAGCTTTAACAAGGGGTGAGAGGTTTGCAATTTGTAATATATGCCATTTAAATAACCATCACCTTTTTTAATGTGTGTCATGTGATCTCATGAGCCAATCAAATATGATGGTGAAGTCATTACTTTGAGGCCCCCTTGCCTATTTGGACTTTAACAAGGGGAGGTCTAACAAATTTGTCGTATGGTCATATGCAATGTGGCACTGCAGAGGTTAATAAGGCCCACTGCTTGCCGCTACCGCTATGCGCCGATGGCTTATGGTTAGTGGTCTATGTCATGTTCACCTCACTGCCACATCACATGCCATGTCAGGACCACGTCACTACCATGTGTCACTAAAAAAAGGGCCACTTGGCCACCCAAAACGACCAAATCCACCTACCACATGTCCTCTCTTTAGTGTGCCACATCATCAACTTCTTACCTATCTCTGCCAATTTGCCTTGCCATGTCATCAAGGATCCACCTAACCCATTAAAACCATGCCTGGACTCCATCACTTCAACATCTAGTTTCTCTTCATTCCTAGAGAGTTAGGCTAAGTACCATATACCACTGGAAAGCTCTCTGAGAGGGATATCCAACCAAACACTTTTCATGCACTTTTAAACAAGTTACCTACAAAAATATTCCTTCAAAGATAGGCTTATCATCAAGCAACCAAGTCATCATAACCTTAGCACATTGTTAGTAGAAACAACCAAGTCATAGGCACTACTCCTCCCAAATTTATTGTGAATGAGTCCTCAGACCCTTCGAAGTTGTGGGATATTTTTTATAGTGCTTCCAGTGAATCAACTAACAAGAGTGGTAGTGGTTATGTCCTCTTTTTGTCTAACACTCATTCTTTTCATGCTAAGATGGGTTTTTTCCCGGGTACAAATAATGAGGCTAAACTTCTGGCGTGTCAAAATTTAATGGTATTTTCAAAGGAAAAAGTGTGCCCTCGTCTTAAGTCTATGGAGAATCTATGCTAGTAGCAAACTGGTTAAACATTATTTAAGTGTGTAGGAATCTCATCTTAAGCCATATCTTAGAAGATTTATGGTGGCTCAAAGACTCATTCTCCTTTTTGTATGTTCTTATATTTACAAGGAGCATAATGGTTTTGCTTATAGACTTTACAAATCAGGATTAGGTATTGACTAGGATCAGTGGCGTATTTGAGAGCAGGTTGAAGATTCATCTTACTAATACTACCATAGGTCGTTCACTAAACAGGCCACCCATAACTGAAATAGTTTGTTTTCTTTTTGCATCAACATAAAGTGTATGCATGTATACAGAGCATGATGTTATTCAAACTTAGCACAACTTTTGTATGATATATTATCATATGGGGTGGGATCAGGTCTTATATATGTTAGGTTTATTCTGAGGCTTTTTCGGAACAAGGTTGAATTAGTATCATTATGATTTTTTCTGTGCTTTTTTTTATGTAAATGTCTAGTAGTTGACATTATATTTGATCAAGTTGGTATGGTATGATGTAATTTTATTAAAGACTAATTATCAATTCCAGGATCCAAATATGGGTATGAGTAAGCAATGCACAAGGGGTGCATTTACAAAATGTAATTTTGAATCTTTTCAAAAGAATAAAAGTTACGGCTTTTTTTCTTGTGGAAAAAAAAAGAAACAACCAAGTCATCAATAACATCATAAGCATCATGCATGAATACTCAACAAGCTTCCCTTATCTTTACATCATTTGACATCAATAACTAAACTTGACATCAATGAAAACTATTGCCAACATACTCAACAATCTCCCACTTCGGCATTGATGGCAACCCAACTTGACATCGTTCTTCATTGATGGTTTGTGGGCTTGACTCTCCTTGTCAGGCTGATGAAACTTCCACTCTCTTCTCACTCTCCCCCTTTGACATCAATGGTAAAGAGACTTACTGCTCAAGTGTTGGAATACAGCTAAAAATAATGGTTATTGATTCTAGTGGATCTACCCACCCACCACCCACTTTGCTATGAGGTTTCCCCCTTGAGTTCATGCTCCATGTCAAACTTTCATAATTGCACAACCATACTCTCCCTGTGAATGGGTTGTAATGTGAATTGTTCCCCATGCAAAAATGAATTTTTCTTGCCTTATGCTTGTATGATGTGCCAATATATATCAAATTAATTTTTATCCACTACATCTAAGCAGCCCTTGTCAAGAATGTGACCAATTGTTTTGGCATGCATCATTATTTCTTATGTTATCTTTTTGAGGATTACCCCCTACGCCTAGGCTTCCTTTAGTCTGTAACACAATTACAACATAATTCATCTTGATAACAACATCATCCTTTGATTAGTAACATGATCATGTTATAGTCAACAAGCATAATTTATGTAACCATGATAAACCTTTTACTAGTTTCATTAATGAACTACTCTCCTCATCTGACTACTTGCTCTTTTTTGTGCAATATTCTTTTGACTGTAAGTGCTCCCCCTTAAATTATGCTCCAATCTAATGTCAAGTGCGGAATATTACCTCCATGGCTCAAAACATTATATGAGCTAATCATATGTAACCAACTTCACTGTTGTAATTAGATCCATGATTCTTTTTATGTATAAGGGAGTGACTTAATTCCTCTGAAACATCCTTCTGAAAACTACTAGTTAAGGCCTCAATATTATTATTCCTTATCTTTAACCTCACTATATCAAATTTGTTCCATTTTTTCATAAACTTTATCACGAGTGCAAATCTCTCCCCTTGAACACATGTTGCATTTGTTGATCTTGTAGATCCCCCTAAGTTGATGTTATATCCTTATTTTGAACTTCTATTATATAACTATCCTTGTCACAAGTGAATGTTACACAGTATTTTGTCACACTTCCCGTCCCGTATCCTAGAGCGTCAAAATGATGAAAGTTGTCACTATATTCACCATGAAACACATATAGAAGCTTCCCTGAAGAATAGAAGAAAACTTGCCCTGAAAGAGTTCCTGAGAAAACTTGTCAAAAACCTAGTTTTCAGGGTCAACGTGTTTTGCACCACTAGTGACACATGTTGGTAACTTGTTGCACTCTTCTGACCTAGCGCTTCCAACGCGAATTTTTATAGGAAAAACCACATTGAACCTCTTCAGGCAGTTTTTCCTAAAGTGGAGGAGATGCTTCTCTTACTAGAAGCCTCGAGAACGACGAGCTAGTTACACGTGAATAAGGATTAGAGTGATATCTCCCATTCTTGGTCCTTGATCCTACTCTCATGGATCTTCCCCTTGAGTTGTGGAACCTCTCCCTCCTTTTATGGATCCTTAACTCCCTTTCCTTCCCTATAAATGAAATCCCTACTATCCACAACTAGTTGGTCATTGCTTGGTTGCATTCCTATGCTGAAATTATGCCTAAATGTTTCCCAATTTGCTAAGGAGAAGGAGTGCTTGAAGGTCTTGGATAGGACTTGGAAACTCATCCAAAGGAGGCTTCCAACATCAAGTCTTAAGTGGTTGTATGCTTCCCTCATTTTCTATTAATAAATACATCATGTGTTTACTTTCCATAAGTGTGTAAATCATTATTCATTTAGTATGATACTCCTTGATCCATCATATAGTTTATGTTAGAATGAATTATGTCATGTATGCATTCGTCGTTTCTGTGTGATCTTCCTTGTAGGTACTCATCCACAACAGTGTAAATAGGATTGAACTTAGAAGCAAGAAGATTGAGGACAAAATCAACGAGTGTTAGCATCAGAGTGAGGTAGGCCATCTATCTTACTTTATATTTTCTAATATAAACTAGGAAAGTTTGCACATGTTTGTCTAGTTTGTTGTTAGATCCTCTTATAGGACTAGAGAGATCACTTCTATCCGCAGAATGGATTGTTTGCACAACAAAATGGTGACTCCATTGGGGAGCCTATAGCCCTTCCAACCTCCTTTTGTGTTTGGTCTTTTTTATCAGTTTGGCCAACCTCTTAGTAATCTGTAATTTAGATTCATTATGGGTCTGCATTTTGAGTAGTCAGTCCTTTGGAGTGTTAAGTCTGGACTTCTCTTTGAAATTCTTTTTATTTTTCCAAGTCTTTCTTGTCCAACACATTTTATCCTGTAACAGTCACGCTACCAGCATGTTTTTTCAAATTACAATCATGTTGAAAGCCTTGTCAGCACGGATCTTGACTGATACAGTTGCGTTGATCCTTGAAACTTGAGAATTTTTAGGGTTTCTGTCAAAAAGGTCTAGTGTGTCTTGACCTCTGAGGTATCCTCCTGCTTTGTGTGCTTTGGATTTGTCATTATTTTGGTTGATTTTCTTATTGATTTGTAAAATTCATCCCATTACTTTGAAGTAGTGGAAGTGAAGTTTGATTGAGTCCTTAGGGTTTTAGGTTAATTGGATTTACTGCTTGTGTGTGTGAAAGGAATAATGATTTTGTTGTTGTTTAAGAATTATTAGTTATTTTGGAAATCATAAAGAAACAACATTTCCATTTGTTTTAACATTTATCTCAAGAGTTACTTTTTGAAATTGCATTGGAAAGTCATTTTGGGATTATAATTGAGCGTAGATCACGTTGCTTAATTCTGAAAGCTGAAAGAAGTGCATTCTCATTCATTCAAAAAGAAAAGTGAAAAGACTCATGTAGGTGAATATGAATTGAATTTCATTTTACTTTGGTGAGTGCATTCAAAAGAGAAAGTGAACAATTCATGTAGTTGTGTGTTAATGAATTGAATATCATTTTACTTTTGTTGGGTGCATTGAAGTAGTGAAGGTGAAATATCTAGCTAGGAGGATTTGTTTGTTGCATACTTGATTGTTGTATCAGTGTGTGAACTTATTCCCTATGTTATATAGCTTTCATTGAATTTAAAAGAATCACTTTTTCATGCCAGTTGCATCATAGGTGTTCAGGTGACATCGATCTTTGAACCTTAAAACAGAAACTTAATTGAAGATCAACTTAAAATTTACCTCAATTAACCAAAGGAGCATTTTTCATTAATGAAAACATTTAGAGGTCTAGGCTAGAGATGTGTTCCAGCATTGTTAAATGTAGGAGTTGTCATTATTTTCAAGCATTGTATCTCGGGGGTGAAATCTCGTTCCATGTACGAAAGTGTATAGGACCGTTCTCCAGTAATATTGGGTATATCGGAGGCGCTCCACGTGTGGCAAGAATATGGGAACGCTCTCATCAAACAGTTATGCATTAAACAACACTACTACGGAGTTCACTCCCACGTATCGTTGTGTATATTTTGGGAGTCCCCAATAGGTTGATATCCATCCACAAGTAACCAAGTCTGTTATACTGAACACAACATTTGGGGATATTGGCCGCCATACATTAAGTCCTTGGTTTTTCCAAGGTGTATATAGTAGTTCATGGTTGCTTGGTAAAGCCTCATGCCTAGTTTACCCCTTTTTTATTTATTTATTTTTTGTTAATAAAATGGATCGACCACAGAATCACAAATTACCCATGAAATGAAAACTCCTTTTGTCCTCAACGTTAATGGTTAATTGTAAAATTGGATTTAAGCCCAAAGCATTCACCAACACACATTTCTAATTCATTTTCTAAAAAGACATCGTGGCAAAACCACCAAGAGTCCCAAATGAGACCCCAAATATCTATGGAGATACTAATGCACCTGATTCACCTAGAGTTGTAGGTTATGATACTATTGAACCTGAATCCCTTGAAAACCAAGAAGTTGAAATTGGTCTTTTCCTAAGCATCCAACCCCTTGCTTCCCGACTACCTCCAGAGTCGGTAGGCTCATCCTAGGACTCTCCTCTGGCTAGTCCTCAACCTATTTCAGATTTCTTTACTTTTTCCTCCTAATCCACTCTTTGAATCAGAGTATCCTATGTATTTATAGCCTCCACATTCGTATAGTCCTTTTGATACTCCCAACATACCTTTGAGTCCTTCTCCCATAATGACTTGGGTTCCCAATCGAGAGTTGTTGCCAATCATGGCAACAGAAGGTGATAATCCACCTATAGGGTCAACACCCCAAGGTATTCTAGTGGAAACTTCTGGAGCTCATATTCCTAGTACGGATATTGATCCTTTGTTACTTCTTCCTCCTGAAGCCTTTCCTTATGTTTCTGCTCCCTACATGACGACAGGGCCAAGTACACCTCTTACTTATAGTACACCATTGGTTCCACTGGGTTATAACTCTCTCAACAATGCTTTTTCAGATAATTATGGTGCAACTTCACTGTTTCACAATCCCATTTGGTCCTTTGGTGTCACTCCTACTACCAGCTCGTTTGCTTCAAACATGTCGGTAACTACACAAACCCCTACCCAGCTTACAATGTCGATAAGTGAAACACATGTTCCTCTTAATCTTTGTTCTCCTCCTACTGTAGCTATGGTAATTACGGTCCCCAATGTGAGTGGACAACCTACAAATTCATCTATTCCAATGTTTGGGGGGGAACTTCCTCTGCCCTACATACCTCCTGCTTCTAGTGGAAACTATCCACCCCCTCCTCCCATATCAGGGGCAAGTCAACCTATTGGTGTTGTTTCTAACCTAGATGGAATGTTAATTCCATTTGTATCAGGTAACTTCATAGGGACCCCTTTATAAGGTCATCAAGTCCCTTTGACTCAACCTTCCTACTCGCAGCCTTATACTCCTATAGGCTCTCAACAACTCCAAACTCCTTATTAGCAGGCAGGTCCTTAAACTCAGTATGGTCCTCAAATGCAATAGACTTATGAGATTGGTAATCCTCCTCTGCAGCCACAAATTCCTGTTCAAATGCAATAGGGACCCTACCCGCAGCCATAGCCGCAAGTTTCGCAGCTGCAGGTTTCCTACCAATGCCAATAGGGACCTTACCAACAACCACAGCAACAAGTTCCTATTCAACCCCATTAGGGACCTTACTCACAGCCACAGCAATAGACGTCCTACCAATCCCAATAGGGACCCTACCAATAATTGTCGTCACAGTCGCAGCAGATGCAACGAGGACCTTACCAACAGTAGTATGGTCAGCTTTCTTCGCAAACTCCACACGTCCAAATGGTCACCAGACTCAGTATGGTCAACCTCTTTATGGTCAACCTCCATATAGTGAACCTCCATATGGTCAACTTCCTTATGGTCAACCTCCATATGGTCTATCTCCATATGGTCAACCACCTTATGGACAAAACCCACCACAGTGGGGGTAGACCCAAACTCAGCAAGGTTGGAATACTCAATTTGGTACATACCAGAGACCTTATACTCCATACAATCCATAACTACCATTTTTGGCAACGTTGGAATTGCATGATGTGTCAAGGCTCATGAATGACCTGATACTTCACTCACAGTATTGGCCTCTGGTACCAACTAAAATACCTAGTGACTGCTCCAAATTCAAAGGTAAATTTGGAGAAGACCCCAAACCGCACGTTATGACTTACCACCTTTGGTGTTCCTCTAACTCTTAGGTTGATGATTCTATCTGCTTACATCTTTTCCAGCGCACTCTAATGTGCGCTACTAGTAATTGGTACATCGAGCTCCCTCATGGTGCTTTCCAAGATTTCAATACTTTGGCCATGGCTTTCCTCACCCATTTCCATTTGCATGTCTTGTATGAGACTGGAACCCATCTCTTAATGTCTTTACAACAAACTACTTCTACTCATATCTCTAATCATATCCATGAATGGGGGCATAGGCGTCATATCATCAAATTTGATATCCTAAATCATCTTTTGACTGAATGTTTTATTGAATCATTCATCCCTCCTATTGCTAAAGACATAGCCATGGGTGGTTGTGTAACTGAGGAACAAGCCATTGCTCATGCCCAGTATTTGGATTCAGTTTATTCATAATCTGGCACATTATATGAACTCTTACCTAGTGCCTAGTGACATTCGATTGGCCCTGCATCTTCCAAACCCACAAATTCACCACCTCTCGATGGCATCATTAGATTTGTGGTTTAGCAGTCTAGTAGTACTCTGGCTACTTCTTCGAAACCTAAATCTACTGTGGTCGCTGCAACTTCAAATATTGTTGATAATCTTAAGAATCATGGTAAAGCGTCAAAGGTAAATGTTGTCCAATCTACCGCAGCAGAAAAATCTTCAAAAGGCAAGAAGAAGGGTAAAGGAAAAGCTAAACAAGATACCCCTAAATAGGAATCCCCAAAATCGTCAACTGATTATTCTTTTAAGCGGAAGCCTAAGTATCATTTCCTTATTTGTGATGAAGATCATGGGCCCGACGTTCCGAAGTAAGTCATCTTCTGAAAGGCACCACAGGGATGCCAGTTGTGCTGAAGGAACCTTTCCCATCTCAGCAGACACAATTGGTAGACCAACTTGATGCTCAAACCTCTGGAAGCTCTCAAGTGTTCATGAGTGGCTCAGAACAGATTCTCGTAGCCATGAGGTCAAAACATTATCCGCCTCCTGAGAAACTTATAGTGGAGAAAGATACCGCAAATGTACCATCTTCCTCCACTTTACCCAATTTTGTTCCTTTCCATATTGAGAAACATAGCACCGATTCCATAATCCGACCACCTACTAAAGGTGTTCTTCGGAAATTGTCCTATAATCTGAATGCGCGAGCTGCCCAACACTATAGTATTGTAGAAGACTTGGCTCAAGCACCCTTGGCAACGTCGGCCTTGAAAGTCCTTCAAACGTGTCCATCACAACATAAGGCTTTGTTATCTGCTATTGGAGGAATTGATCCTACATATTCCGGTTTGATTACTTTTGATCTTGAAAACCATGTTCCTCGCCCTCCACCTCAACTTGTGTTTCTCATACAAGTTGTTGTTATGGGCAAAACTATCCACCGGATTGTTGTTGATGAAGGAGCCTCCACATGCATCATGTCCATATCATGTTGGAAAGCCATTGGTTCCCCTCCTCTGAACCAGTCCACGAACACTTTAGAAGCTTTCGATGGTCGATGTTTCCACCCATATGGTATTCTCAACTCCTTACCCATTCAGTTGGAAGGAAAGATGGTCAATTTATAAGTAGAGGTTGTTGATGCTAATCTCAATTACAACCTTCTACTTGGTTGGAGATGGACTCATGCAATGTTTTGTGTGGTTTCTTCCCTTTTCTGTGTGATTCGTTTTCCCCACCAAGGGAAAATTGTCACAGTTGATCTATTGGCCTTCTTTTCCTCTGACTCTTCAACAGGTAATGTACCTTATGTTGGGTAAACCAACATTCCTAATGAAAATGTCAGTGTGGGTCTTTTCAAAGACTCTGCCTTAATGGGAACTTTTTTACTTCCTCCTCCCTCCAATGTTGCCTCAATTAACATTATCTCATCTAATACTGACCATGGATCATCCTTAGTCCTGACCAGATCAATAATTTTGGTGACACCATGCTGCTTAGCCCAATTGAACAAGATTATCAAATTGCCCTTTTGGCTTCTGCGGATGCATCTAAAACTCATGATAGATTAAGATTTGTTCTAGACTCGTATCTACAAACTCATTGGCTTGGTTCTTCTGATTTTGAAGATCCTTTGAATAAGATGCTCCTTATTGAAGAAAGCATCGTTGAAGTCATGTCTCTTGAAGAAACCCCTTGGAATGATATTCATCATCGTTCCTCTTTTCTTCCTAGCCTTGGATCAATTCCTACTTGTCTAGGTACTCTGCTTTTCCCTTAAATGACTACTCCATTACAGAAACCCATCTTGGTTCACGAGGTGTTGTCTGAAGGTAATTTGGGGAACATTTCGGCAACCGTCCCCATTGACATCTCAGTCAAAGCTACGATTGTCGAAAACATTCACATGGGGGCTTCTTGTTCTCCTGATGATATTATGATCTATACAGTCCTATTCAATGAATTTTGTGATGTCTTCACCTGGACTTACAAAAAGATGCCTGAAATCAATCCAAGTATTGTGGTACATGAAATCCCTACCTACCCGGAGGCGAAACCTATGCGACAACGTCTTCATCTGGTGCACCCAAGGAAGGCAGCTGTCATTAAGGCTGAAGTTGAAAAACTTCTCAAAGTTGGCTTTATTTACCATATACCA
Source organism: Pinus taeda (assembly GCA_000404065.3). NCBI lineage: Eukaryota > Viridiplantae > Streptophyta > Pinopsida > Pinales > Pinaceae > Pinus > Pinus taeda. The sequence goes on from APFE031563224.1 coordinate 154,255, forward strand.
CTAACAGATTGGGTTTCCAATATCGCTCTAGTAACTAAAAAATAAGGAACCATACGAGTCTGTGTTGACTATCAAGATATTAATTGAGAATGTCCTAAGGATAATTACCCTACTCCTTTTATCGACAATTATTGACGAATGTGCGGGAAGTGAAATTTTCTCCTTTATGGATGGATTCCCTAGATATAATCAGATTGATATCCTTCTCGTTGATCAACGCAAGACTGCCTTTATCTGTCCTTGGGGACTTTCACCTACAAAAATATTCCTTTTGGCCTAAAAAAACATTGGTGCAACCTTCCAACGGGCCACGTCTTATGCTTTCCACGATATCAAAAATATTGTTCAACCATATCTTGACGATTTACCCACACACTCGCTTAAACTTCAAGATCATCCATCTCACCTTCGGGCGATTTTTCTTCGTTGTTGACACTACAATATCCGGTTGAATCCTCATAAATGTGTATTTTGCGTTGAATAGGGTTGTCTCTTAGGCTTTGTAGTCTCCAAAGAATACATCTGCATTGATGCTCTCAAAGTGGAGGCCACTGTCAATTTTCCACCTCCATCTTCCTTACATCAACTTCAGAGTTTGCAAGGAAAGGCAAACTTTCTTCATCGCTTCTTCCCAAATTATGTTGAGCTTGCCAAGGGTTTTACTTGCCTTCTTAAGAAATGAGTCTCATTCATTTGGGATGACATTTCTCATAAGTCCTTTGATGCTTTAAAGGCCGCACTCATTAGTGCACCTTTGTTGCATCCTCTGAATTACCATTGTGATTATCTCTTGTACTTGGCTGCCACTGACAATACCATTGGCATGGTGTTGGTTCAGGATGATGACAACAAAAGTGAGCATGTTATATACTACTTGAGCCGTAACCTCTTTGATATTGAAACTTTGTATGCTCATGTAGAGAAGTTGGCATTGGCCGCAGTTCATGCTATCCAATGTTTTCGTCACTATATTCTTTTATGCAAAACTGTAGTGATATACGATTGCGACCCCGTGACTTATATTTTGTCTCGTCACTTGCTTGGGGGAAAATACTCCAAATGGATTATCATCTTGCAGGAGTTTGAGACTTAGATTTCACTAAAGTTAAGTCAAAGAAATCACTTATTTTTTCTGAGTTAATTTCCCTCTGCAAACACCATTGTTGTATCAGATGAGTTGATTCCTAATTAATCTCTCTTCCCTATTAGTACACATGATCCATGGTATGGAGATATCATCATATATATCCAAACTCAAACCTTTAGATCAGATCTATCTCGCTCTGAGCGACACAGAATCCTGTACCAGTCCCAACTTTATCGCATTATTAGGGATACCTTATACTGCCTTGGTGTGGATCCAGTCCTTCGACAATGTCTGACGCATGAGGAAGCTAAGAAAGATTTAAATGAATGCCACTCAGGAGCCTGTGGTGGTCATATGTCAAGATATGCCACCACTCAAAAGATCCTTCACACCGGTTATTTTTGGCCCTATTGCATTCTTGCAGTTCAAAGTATCATGCTTGCCAGATCTACAATCGGAAACAACGAACTCCACCTACTCCTTTACACCTAGTTATCACCGTTGGTCCATTTTCCAAATGGGGCATTGCTTTTATGACTTGTAACCCTCACTCGGCGCGAGGGCATGGATACATCATCATAGTTGTAGATTATTCACAAAATGGGCAGAGGCGATGCCTACTTACAATGTTGACGGTGAAACTGTGGCTTTGTTTCTATTCAACCATGTTATAGATCGGTTCGGTGTACCGCAAGCCATAGTCACCGACCATGGATCACATTTCCGAAATCACATGATGATAGAACTCACTACTTAGTTGGGCTTATGTCACGATAGCTCAACTCTGTATTACCCACAGGCCAGTGGCCAAGTTGAAGTTGTTAACAAAGTTTTGTTCATGATGCTTCAACGAACCATTGGGATGCACAAAAAGAATTGGCATCTCATGCTTTTTTCGGCATTATGGTCATATCAAACCACTGCTAAAACAACAACCAGATTCACACCTTTTCAATTGATTTATGGTATGGAAGCCACCCTGCCTATCAAATGCGAAATCCCATCTTTAAAACTAGTTTTAGAATTACTCCATGGTATTTCACCCGAGGAAGAATGATTACTTTATTTAGAACATCTTGACAAGACTCGTTGAATTTCCACATTGGTAACTAAGACTCAGAAAAGGCAAGTTAAAGCTCAGTATGACAAAACTGTGACCCCTCGTGCATATGCAGAAGGTGACTTAGTCTTGTTATATGATCAAGCTAATGACAAATTAGGAGCCGAGAACCTATGTGGCATGGACCCTATATCGTTAAATGTGTATTAAAAAAGGGTGCATACGAGTTAGTTGACTATGATGGCAGTCAGTTGTCTGAGCCCCGCAATGGGCTCTACCTCAAAAAATATTATGCCTAGATTTTGCATAAATACCTTGTACAATAGTGTGTGTTTCATTAGTGTACAGTTTTTTGGTGTGAATTTTGCATTTTTGTGAACATGTTTTCCCTACTTACTCTGTGTTCCACTTGGTTTGCAGATGATTACAAAGCTTCTTCCTCATGTCGATTTCGCTGATGACACTTTCCATAGTACACGGAATCTCTCTTCCGCAACGTGGGCACTCTATGCTCCCAATGGTGAGTTGGTGAGCTTATAGGGCATATCTCTAGATCATACAACTAACAATATTACCAAATATAGTGCATTTGTCGAACTATTGTCGAGAGCTATTGCTCTTGGTATTAGGGCATTAGTTTTTAAACTTGACTCGCAACTCATTGTATTACAGTTAAACGGGCATTGTTCCGTCAGAAACCCTAATATTTTAAGGATGTACTTGCATGTTCATCTCTTGGAAAGAAATTTTAATTATATTACATATCAACATATTTCGAGACCTGTAAATACATTAACAGGGACATTAGCAAATCATATTTTAGATAGACATTTGTGACGCATGTAAAAAGAAAATGATCACATAGTAGGAATAGTAGATACAACAGGTAAACATATATATATTATATATTATATATATATATATATATATAATATATATATAGTGAGAGAGAGAGAGAGAGAGAGAGTTTGCAAAATGTTTGTTACATCAAAAAATCAAAATTTGTGTTACGAGACAGATGGCTTCTCGAGCCTACATAAGAGCAAAAAATAAAACTAGAGATATGGCTATCCGTTGACATGGTGCTCATGATAGCACGAAACAACTCTGATAACTCGATTCAATAACCAACATAGTATGGCTGATACTTCTACGGTATGCCTCTGATACCGCAGTGGCACCTCATCAATAGTCGCGTACTCTAGAATGCCTTTTGTTAAGGCTTCAAGTTGTATTCCACCTCTACTATGGTATCAACTCCATCCTCATAGGGTGCATCCTTAATCTGTCGTGCCACCCTCCTAGCTATCGAAGAAACCCCTGTAAGTCTCTCTGGTCCAACATCTACAAAAATCGTTAGTCTCAATCTCAGTTCACATAAAACAAAAACATCAAAAATCTTTAAAAATAGTTTTTTACCTGAATCAGTCCACTATGTGCTAGGTGGAAGTGGGAGGTCAGGATCTCCCTGGAAACCTGTACCGGCATAGGCCCAATCATCTACCATGATGAGCTATTGTCCCAGCCATCCAAAGAACACTGGAGGAAAAGACAAGGCGTCAGCTCACCCCACCTTAGCAATCATGGATCCCTGGGTCCTACATCCTCTACCCATTGATACCTTAATAATGGTACACGTTCTAGGAAGAACTTCACCAAGATCGATCCATAGCCAAATTGTTTCAATCTTCCTATCTTGTATTTAGTGAGTTGGTCTTTCATGTTGACCAACAACCCTTTGCACCAGTTAAATACTATGGGACTAAGAAAGTCTACTAATACTGGAAGTGAGATTTGCTCACTTCGTGCAGGGTCTGAGCTCCAGCTATTCGAGCCATGGTATGAAGAATTGTTCTCAGTGATAGATTTGTGATAGTTTTTATATCTATTTTTCGACTCTTTGTTTTTCATGTACTTGGGTAATGTCTAGCTATCAACATATATGTACTCTCTCCCCCAGTATGAGAACCAGACAACTAAATTCGTTGTCCCCTTCTGGACAAACCTATGATGAAATAGATGTCTGCAATATCTATATCGAGTTCTTGGTATCCTATGATGAACAGTTGGTAGTCTACATCCCACCATCCAACCAAATGATGCAATAAATCCATCAGGGTCCTAATCCCAGGTATATGGAAGAGTTTGAGTTGTCTACATGCCCGATGTTAGGGTCCCACCCTAACCCCCTTATTTATGTAGTGGGATCGAGTCATAGTAAAGAGTCAATAAAGCCCATATTAATAATTGTAAGTGGTTAACCCGGAATTAATGACAGGACCACAGTTAGTTGCAAATGGGCCATGGTATTAGATAGTGGTATTAATAAAACCCATGGTATTGCATGTATGAGTCATATATAAAGGATAGAGACTCCCTGCGAGGAGCATCATGTCTTATTCTGTCATCGAGTATTGGAGGTTGCCCCCTCGAAGAGGCTAGTGAACATTGCTTTCTGAATAATAAAATACTTGTTGTTTTTACTTGCTATTCTATGTTCCGGGTATATTGCTTCGCATATTTGGTATTCTAGTATCATCTTGCAGGTTAAGAGCATAACAAGTGGTATCAGAGCACTCTCCAGGGCAGGTGGGATCTCCATTTCTTAGGAATTTTTTTTTTTTTGGCTAGAGACGTGTTTCGACGTCTTTAAACCACGGGATCCGTCGTTGAGAGCATAAACCTGCGGATTTGGGGAGGCATGCACGCAGGAAATACAAGAGGTGGTCACGCTTGTTGGACTCCCTTGTAACTCCTGTGGGTACCCCTTCGAGTAGTAGTGCATTAGACAAAACCGCGTACGGACTGTCTTCCAAGTACCCTCTAGGTATATCGGAAGCCCCCTAGCTCCTTTGAAACCTCGCCATAGATAAACCGTCGGTCGTCTTGCTGCTACAGTACACCGAGAATAGCACTTGGAGAGATTACTCGCCCATACGATAGGGTAGTTAGGTTGTACGGCTAAGGGTACGGTCGATCCTCCTTAGTTAGAGCCCTGAAACATTGGGTCGATGACTACTATCAGACCCTTATGTATATTGCGATCTATAGCACCTGACACTCCTCGAGACCATAGTTCCCTTTTCTATATTGGGATCACGCATAATCTCCACCATATCAGATCTCGCAAGGGGGTTTGCAGTGGCAACAGACATTAGTCTCGTAGTTCCGAGTTAGCAGACTAGCCTGTCCGATCTACTAGATCCAGCAGATCCGCAGAAGCACTCCGTTCCGCCGATCAGAGCTATCCGATCCACCATTCAGATATCTCAGATCCACCAGATCTGAGTAGTTGTGTGGGGTTCCTATACCGGGGTGTGCTTTTCGCAGGACTTTTGGCAGCATTGACATTTTGAGGATTCGGCTACCGCAGTGTCTGTGACCCCCGGGGCACTTATTGGTAATCTAGCCCATCAGAATCAGGACGATGAGCTGAGCACGGTGGTACCATTCAATTCTTAGTGAAAAAAATTCAGGCGGTCCCAAATTTCAAGAGCATCAGGGCGGTGCATGGTAGCAACTAGAGCTCAAGCTATGGCCAATGAGAGGATGGACAAAATTGAACAATCCTTGCAATCCCTCCAACTTCAACTTGATAGAATAACTAACATATTCCCTAAGGGCAAGGAGGAAGCCCGCGAGGAGGCGTATATTGGCAATGGACAAAGTGAGGGTGAGTCTAGCCACTCTCCTCACCTCTGGGGCACCCACCACAATCCCGTTCGCGACCTCCCAAGTTGGATATGCATAAATTTGATGGTTCTCACCCGACAGCATGGATAGCACAAATGGAGCAGTATTTCCATCTGAATAACATCTTAGATAATGAGACTCAGCTTATGGTGGGGAGCGTGTACTTGGACACTGAAAGGTGGCAATGGTGGGAATGGCATCAACGTTGCAGTGGAAGTTTTGTGACTTGGAACGCCTTCAAAAAAGCTCTTACAGATCGCTTTGACCAGGAATCTTCTTTTTTGGGTCGTCTTACTAAGCTTCGACAGACGAGCATAGTGGATGAATATGTTACAGCCTTTGAAGCCTTGGCCTTCCCCACTAGGGGTCTCTCAGATGTGTTCTACACATAATGTTTTATCAGTGGTCTTAAAGAAGCAATAAAAGCCCACGTCCTACTGCACCACCCTCCCACATGGATGGAGGCTTGCAAGGTAGCTCGTAAAGTGGAACGTGCATTAGCAGCCCAGTACATTCACCCAAATTTCACAGCCAAGGGTCACCCCCCATAGGCTCATAGCACGACTCAAACACTTAAGGTTCAAAAGGTGTCACCTGCAGAAATGGCCGAAAGAAGAAAGCAGGGATTATGTTACTACTATGATGAAAAATACTCCCCAGGTCACAAATGCAAGGAGCCCAAATTTTTTCAAGTTGATGCCACTAATTACAGCTCATCGAAGGAAGATCCACCACTTGAGGAACCGGAGGCGGTAGAAGAGGACAACCAAAAGGACAATGTCCCTGACGAACCAGTTATTTCACTGCATGCTTTGGTAGGGATTTCTTCACCTCAAACTCTCAAAATCAGAGGTTTTATTAAACATCGCCCAGTAGTAGTCTTGATTGATAGTGGAAGTACGCATAATTTCATCCATCAAAAAGTCGCGAAAGCAGTGCATTGTTTTGTACGAGCAGTTTCTAACTTCCAAGTCCAAATTGTAGATGGGGGCACAATGAAATGTGAAGGCCGCTGTGAAAATGTCAAACTTCAAATGGGGGATTATCAGTTGAAGACCCACATGTTTGCAATACACATGGGAGGGTGCGACATTGTCCTCGATGCTGAATGGCTTTGCACTCTTGGGCCAATCACAATGGATTTCCAGGAGTTATATATGAGTTTTAAGCAAAACACCTCCACACATACCCTCCGTGGACTCCAGGCAGGAGCTCCCTCTATCATCAGCTCGCATAGGATGGAAAATTTGCTAAAAAAGGGCCATCATGGAGTTATAGCTCAATTTAATGCCATCCAAGCAGTCGAAACCAAGTCTCTGCCGATTCATCCTGAGATGCAACA